>VZTI01001471.1:1158517-1176604 GCA_013397865.1 Struthidea cinerea
AAAAAAAAAAGAGTTTTTGAGAGTAAATGTCCTGGACAAATATTTCTCTATTCTGCTGATTTGATGAGCTGTTATTTGAGTGATCTGCTGAAATCGTCTTTATTATGCTGATGGCTTTAAAATTTTTCTGGTCTTCCAGTTGATTGTTTGATTGCAGTGATTCTGTACACTGGATGGAAGAACAACAAAATCAGTTTTATTCCAAATGTGGCTACTCCTAGCAGCTTTTTTTTTTTTTCAGTTTTAAGGTTGTGTAATACTGGAGATGAAGACAGAGTGCATAAATTGGATTTCAGCTTGACCAAGTACTTAAATACATTGATTCCCCTTTTCCTTTGGTATATGGCTTTGAATTCTTCTAAATTACTGGTCTCCTTGGCAGTCTTGTTGTAGGATATCAATTTTCATTTAGCATTGTGTGACTAGAGAAGTCATCACCATCACTGAATTTGTTTCAGGATGGGAATGTCCACAGGAGGACACGTTGCCATCTCTGTAGGAGGTCTCTACAAAGGGACAAAGGATTAAGAAGGCAGAGAAAACTGATTTTTACAGCTGCCAAAAGACATCTGAGACTCACAGCAAAGGTGTTTCTGCCTCTTACCAGTGCTGTGATGGTCTTGTAGACCTTGTCTGAGTGCTTGGTCTGGTCCTGAGACCTTGCTAAAATTAAGGCAGGAAGAAGTAAGAGCAGGGACAGGAGGACAATGTTACCTGTACCTTGTGCCCTGTTTGGAGGATCTGGCATACAAGACATACCTACATCCAAAAAGAATACAAATAAAGAATACCAATTCCAGAAAGAGTTCAAAAGTTTCCTTTAAAAGTTAATTGATCACTGTGTTCATCTAAACAAAGATTAGACTTGGAGGGCTTGCTGAGCATTTTTCAGAGGAGTGCAAGGAATAACAGAAGATTCTTTGATCTATCAGATATGTGTCCCAGAAAATTTCCCCAAGATACACTATGTGCACTCTCACATGTGAATTTGGATTTTGGATATCATGGGCATCTTAAAATCAGAGCAGACATAGCCTGCAGTGAACACCTGTAGTTCCTTGCTCTGCTCATATTAGATGTTATGTCTAATTCTGGTTAATTATCTAATCTGTCTATTTGAATCAAGGCAAATGGGTTTAGGAAGCTGTGCTACCTGCTGTAATTTTTCAGAGATGTAAAAGGAAGCAGTAGTTTCCACCTGCCAACTGAACAAACCGATGTGATTTTCCTAATCTTTTCACATTTACTGAGAAGTAACTAATTATATCACTCACTACAAATTAGTATTACATCATCATGTTTATCCCTCTGTATTTGAGCAATGCATCTTTACAGAAAGAAGGGAATAATGTAATTAAAGATAGGCAAGTACGCTGATGTGAATTTGCCTTTGGTTGAATGCTTTTTGCTTGAGGTTTAATGAAACTCATTTACTCTAAAAATGGCTTATAAAATTAACTCAGGCCAAATTCGTCCCTCAGCTGTTGTATGGCTGTATGGCTAATTGATCCAGCACGTGGGTTGTACCTTCCAGTGAGCTTTAGATCACAGAATCACAGAATCAATTAGGTTGGAAAAGACCTCTGAGGCCATCAAGTCCAACTTAGGACTGATCACCACCTTGTCAACCAGACCATTGCACTGACTGCCATGTCCAGGCTTTCCTTAAACACCTCCAGGGATGGTCACTCCACCACCTCCCTGGGTAGCCCGTTCCAAGGTTTAATTACCCTTTCTGTGAACAAATTCTTCCTCATATCCAGCCTAAACCTTCCCTGGCACAGCTTGAGGCCATGTCCTCTCATCCTGTCGCTGGTTGCCTGGGAGCACAGCCTGACCCCCACCTGGCTGCACCCTCCTGTCAGGGAGTTGTAGGGAGCATAAGGTCACACCTGAGCCTCCTTTTCTCCAGCATAAGCAATCCAGCTTCCTCAGCTACTCCTCACAGCACTTGTGCTCCAGACTCTTGCCCAGCTCCGCTGCCCTTTTCTGGACTCAAATGGAGTCCTGTCTTGCAGCTCACCCCATAAAGGTGTCGCAGTGGCTGCGCTCTGGGAAATGGGTCATTGAGGGATTTTCAGCTCCACAGGAGGACTCACATTTCTGAGAATACAAGCAAGCGTAACTCCTTCTTCCTTATGGGTTTGCTTTCTTTGCCTGTGGGTTTGCCTTCTTTGCTCCAACGTGCAGGCTGGGTGGCAGGGAAGGATGGGTCAGCAGCTGAACAAGGATAATCCCCTTCAGCATCAGCCTTGGGCCAGGGCATGCCCTATAGCTGGTTTGAGTTTTTAGCTCCTCTGCATGTTCACAGCAGGGCCTGTTGTTAAGAAGGGTGGGAAGAGAGACTGTGTTTCTGTGTTTCAAGGAGATTCTCCAAGGGGTGGAATGCAAATGTCTGAAAAGAAGGAAATAATGTTCACTCATAAATACAGCAGCGAGAATCAGCCTCATTTAAATGCTGCATAGTGTCTTCTGCGCTGCCAGTGGTTCAGAAGGTGCCTATTTCATATGTATTTCTTTATTGTTACTGTTTTCTGTCATTATGTGCTGTGTTATTTCTGCTGCTGCAGCACCCAGAAAACACAGCTCCTCATCCAGAGTAAATGCATTAAAGCAGATGTGATTTATGCCCCAAGTGCAATGAGGCAGGACTGCATGCTCACACCAGCTGCTGTCACCTGGGTGAGCAGCAATCCTGCCATCTCTTTGCAGCCTGAGCATACACCAAAGGTCTCTCTCTGCTCAGACGGGGTCACAGCTTAAGACGGACCAGAAAGCATGTAAAAAGTCATGTATATTATCTCACTTTCTAGTGTGTGTGTCCTCTTCCTTATGTAGAGTTTTCTTGGAGTTAAAGACTGTTTTTCTGATTGTGAACATCAATTATCTCACCAGCTTCAGTGAGCAGCTTTGATTTAGACCTATGAGTCTGTTCTTATAACTAATCAAAGCTTTTAATAACATTAGCTATAGTGACACCCTTGTAACTTTGCTAAAAATTACCTAACACCTGTCAAGAAATTTGTTTTATTAACTTGAACAGTGACAGGATTTATCCAGTTGGTAGCCAGTCATTCTCTAAAGGATCATTTTATTTTGGATGCCTACCCATTTTAAAAATGCTTAATGTTGGCATGTTTTTCTCTGTCCTTTGTGAGTGACTTCACATTCTGCTCTACAGAAAAACCAAATTGGAAAGTCCTTAATTTACAGTGGGTGCAATTAAAAAGAGAGGACCAGACATAATGAGAGCTGGCAACAGGCTGTGGAGGGTTATGACGGGAGGCAGCACAAGAAGAGATGTACATTCATTCTTGAGAGACCATTTTTTAACAAGTGATACAATTCGTGTTATGCTGAAGTCTGGATTAGGAACATCTGATTGCAATTAGTAATGGCATCAAGTGGACCAAGTGCATATTAACATATATATTAGCAAGATATAACAACTGGGTGAAAAATCAGATTCAGCTGATGTTTTGACTGTGACTTCTGTTCAGCCTTTACCATTCTGAGGGGAAGATTATTCTGTCCGTGCCAGTCTAGCCTGTGCACCCAAGAGGATAGATGCATTTTCTGCGGCTTTTCTGGAAGGCTGCTACCTCCTGATTTAGAGAAGCAAACATCTCCCACACCCAGCAATCACATCACATTTATTCCAGGGATTAATTGTCTTACTCCAGGAACAGTCACATCTGGAGTTTGCTCCGTGAACCACCTCCTGGGAGAAATAACCTCACTGTGTAACTTCACCCTTTTTGTTGTACCGTTGAGATTTTAAGTATCTCATGGAGAAATTGTGTGTTTGTAGGAGGCCTGAGGTGCTTGAGCTCTCGTTTTGGATGAGCCTTCCAAGTATGACCAATGCCCACTGAAGCTGTGTTGCCATGGCAGAACCTGTGTTGAGTTTTGTGGGACAGCCTTGGTGGGGCTGTGTCTCCGACTGCGGAGGTGAGCATGGTAAAGCTGTCCTCAGGTTCCCACTGATTCATTCAGTCAGCTCTCCCTTGATTTTTTATCAAAATCTGAAATTAAAATTTTTAAGAAAATAGTTTTATCCCTCTAAAGCTCCTACTATTAATAGGTAAAACAAGATCTTGAAAGGCTCTTACTGTATCTGAATACTTCTCAAAAGATGTGACATGTAGCCTGGCCCAGGGAAACACAGCCCTCAGCCCACACCTGTTGAAAACAGTGCAGTTTGTTTCTTTTCTGTCTGCAATCACCTTCATGCATATCACATACCCACAACTCACTTAAGTGATTTAAAGAGTGTGGCCCAAAGTTTCCAAATCAGAGTAAACGAAATGATTTTTCAAGTGTTCTCTCCTGCATCAGGTTTGCAGTAAAAATGAAGAAATTAATTCCTGTCCTGCATGTTTAAAATTTCAGCCCTGGTTACGCAGCTGGGGTCAGGTTTGGCACAAGCAGTAATTGGATGTCTTCACGGGCATTGCTCAGGATGCACCGTGGAGCTCTTCTGGAATAAACTGTGCTGCAATGTATATTTTAATACCTTTACCTTTCAGTTAGGTATTGAAAACAATATATCAAGTTGAAAGGCAATAAAAACCTTTGTGTAAATATGCCCTAGAGGTAGGTTGATTGAACTATACTTTTTTTTTTAATTCCTGGTGTCTTGTGAGAAAAGTCTTTGTTGGAGAGGTGGTGCACTGCTGGATTTTATAACAAGGTTCCAACAGAACTTCTAACACAGAAATAAGCATGGACTGGGGTTTTTTTTTTTTCGTTTTTGTGTTTTGGTTGGTTGGTTTTTTTTTTGTTTCTATTCAATTCAGCTCAGGTTCTGTCTTTCAACTGCACAGTTTCTTGTAAGAGTTTTATATAAAGATTCCGACCAATTCATGTTAGCTTTTACAAATGTCTCTTTGCTAATGCCCAGCATCTTTCTAACCATTGTCACCAGTGTGTTTGATGTTTGTGACAAACTCCCATCTTTATTCTATAAACCCAGAATTTCAGCACACTCTTCAAATATTGATTATGGATTGAGTACCAGCACTGTGGTTTTGCTCATTTTATACCAGTCTAGCTACTGAGAAATTATGGCCATACAAACAACATGAATTTTGCCTATTTTTTTCTCTAATATAATAGTGTTTCTTGAAGGTGCCTGGCTCTGGACTAAGGTTGTGGTCAGTAGGGATAGAAGAGTAGAGGGATCTCATCAGAATCATCTGCAGTGCTCTGGTTTCCCATCAGCCAGTGAGATGTTGGTCTCCCAAGTGAAGAGGGAAGGAAAAAGGAACAGGTCTTGAGCTCTGGACATTTTGTACTTACATGTTGATTATAAGGACCTGCAGCATAAAAAAAAATTCAGATGCTAAATCTAAAACTGTGGAGAAGCCAAGTCTCAGAGTTAAAAACCAAGAAATCATCCAGTCTTCCTGGAATCATAAAAATCTCTGTAAAAATAATGAGATTATATTAAATTTTCAGTTGGGTTCTTGGTTTCAAGCCTTTAGGGTGTACTTGAGCCGTGCAGCCAAACTGTTCCCTATAACCCTGAAGGCTAACAGATACCAAAATAAAACAAAATAAAAATGAGAGCTGAGCCACAGCATTACTCATGTCTTTACAAACTCAGACTTTACAAAAAAAGCCCACAAGTACCCAAAGGCTGAGGACAAACTTAAGACACTTGGCAGTATCATTACTGCAAGTATAGGAGAAGCAGAGAGTGAAGTTGTCTAGAAATTTATGGTGAAATTAGGTTGTCTGGACTGAAATGTGCAAGAAGAAAACCAAGGGCATTATTAATGTTAAGAAAATGAGTCTCCTGCAAATTCTTACTTTGTTTTTTTGTCCTTAAATGTATGGTTTAAGGTGCCATTTGGAACTCAGGAAAGAAAATTTATTTTATTTTTGAAGATATATTCTTTTCAACTTGACAATACCCTTTTCAATAATACAATGAGATCAGTGAGAAATAAAAAAGGAGCTGTAGTGAGTCAACTTTGCAGCTCAGCAGTGAGTGAGTGGCACTGCAGCCTCAACACAGGTAATATAAGGGAGAAAGAAAGATCAGGGCAGAGAGCCTGAAAATGAATAAACCAGCTGAAAATTTCTTTAGTGACAGACTTATGGAGCAAAGAAAGACATATTATCTCTTTCTCATTTGTCATGATCAAGCTATGCCATGAAAGTAGCTGGAAAAAAATGTCGTCATGTAGAGTGTTGTATTTGCCTCTTGGACTTACTTTAATTTTTCTTTGGCAAATTTTCCTGTGGGAAAAATAGGCACCAAACTTCATTTGACCCATGTTCTACTTGGGCTTCTTTTCTGTTCTAAATGTGTCCTTTCTACTTTCTTCTTCATAAAGGAAGGGAAGGGCAAACAGCACGTGACCTCAGTCATTGGTATGAAATGCAACAGGATAAGCAACGGTACTAGAACAAGAAACTCCCCCTTTTTCCCTTCCAGGCACTGGAAAAAGCTCACATCTTCATGCAAACCTTATATTTTAGGGTTATCTCTGACTGGGATGTACCAGACTAGAGGTTTTAACTGCGGATTCTCAGAATTCACTAAACTGATCAAACGGGAGGTTTTCACCAGCAAATCCATGTCTCCTGGGCCCGTCTCTAATCACACATAGAAAGAGGGTGGAAAAAATAAGAAGCCTCTTGTCTTCTCTTGCCAAGCATGGATCAGTATGGGAACTTGAACCCACCAGCTGACAAAAGTAGGAACTTTGCTCTGAATCTTTGATTTCAGGGAAAAAAACCCTTTGGTTTTGTGTTGTGTCCCACTCCAGGGAAGGTTTATTGGGCTGTCAGATACTGGCTGATCCCATAAGTCCTGCCAACATGGATATATTTTTGGTTAATGCTGGAGCTTCCCACCGTAAATACTTAATAGCTCTCCTGCTGACGTTGTGCATCAGAGCTGGGGGCTGGAGCTGGCTTCCCTGGTCATAACTAAATGAGAAAACTGCTTTTCTGTGACAGACAGTGTTTCTGTGGCTCACTCTGCAGTGGGGGACACGCTCTCCACTGAGCACGTTAGCACTGCTTGCACACAAACAGAACCTGGGAGGACTTGAAACGATCGGCTCAGCCACGGCGATGACTCGCCATGGGGTGATGGCGCTGCTGAAATCCACCTGCCAGTTAGGGATGTCATCAGCACTTCGGCTTGGGGAAGACCCTTGTGTGGTTTGCACCCACTGATGACTCCAGGACTTGGAAATGCGGGCAGCAGGCACATGGGGGCTAAAGTCATCTTGAGTAATGAACTGATGGAAGCAGAAATATGGAGTCATGTCTCCAAATGAGTTCAGATCTTCCCTTCATCTTTCACTGAGGTCACTGATTTGTTAGAAAGCATGGCTGGAATAGAGCTTGCTGACATTATCAGCGATTTAAAATAGACTTGGCTTTTCCTGGGAATAATTGCAGGTGCTTTCTTTAAAGCAGGATGGAGAAGCAGTGTCCATAGCAGAACTGACAGCGTGCTCAGGGGGTCGAGGGCTATAGTGTGTCCCACGCTATTTCCCCTGGCATAACGTCAGGCATTACATTGGCAGGGATGAGAACAACACAAAGGATTTCAAAGGATAGAAAGCCCCATCTTGAAGGAATAAGCCAATATTTAAGTAACGAGGGTTAGCACAAAGCTTTCCCAGGGCTGGTGTACTCTGTTACAGCCCTATGGCAGTGCTCTTACACCTTCCTCTCGCAGACATAAACCAGTGTCACAGGCATTGCACAGCACTTGCTGGACTAGATCCACCTTTTTGATGGATATTTTATATATTGAGCACCAGAAAATCTGTTGAGACGGCAGAAAGGGAAAAGAGGGAGATCATCAGCTGGTATAAAGCAGAACAACTCTATTAGCATCAATGGCACGCAGCTGGCACCAGCTGAGGCACTTCTTTGGCTTTTCCCTGCAGAGCTGCAGTGTGTTGCTTGTCTAAGAGCCAGCAGGACACGGAAATCCCTGTCACATTGTGTGTATGAGACAGTGTCTCATCTGTGTGCAAGGGGCCATTGCTTGGGTGGGCGCACAATGGTCCCAGTGTACCCTTGCACCCAGGGAGCCTCTGAATTGCTGATCCTGAGAGATCAGGAGAGTGAATCAAGGGAATAATATCTCCATATTTTCTCTCTTTTGTGCTTTTCATGCAGGCATTTGTTACAAGCTGGGAGGCATTTTGCTAGAACTGCCCTTTGGTCTGACCCAGTGTGGTGGGTCTCCTCTTCTGTGGTTGATGGGTCTGTAATTTCCACAGTAGGCAGACGAAAGAGAAAGCACTGAACCCACTTTATCTCTCTTGCTCGTTTTAACTGCTGTGGCTGAGTGTGTGTAAGCAGCACAGTGCTCCCCTTGCAGGGCGGGTGCATGTTGAGGTGATCTCCCTTCAGGCAAGAGGAAAAACCCTTTGCAGAGTTGCTCATTGCATGTAGCATTTAGAGATAAACATGAGAAAAGGGTTGGAAACCTGCAGAGTATGACTTTATGGTTGTGCTTGTGCAGTTAAATGATTAGAAACCCAGGCAGAGATTTTTGTGGCTGACAAGCAACAGCATCTCAAGGGGCTGCTTCCAAGCCTGGCCGTGGTGTCGGGAGCCTCGAGCTGGGCACGCAGAGCTGGGCTGGCAGCCACCAGCATATCTGATGTGATGCTGCTGAGAAGCAGACAGTAGGAAAGTTTAAATGTGGGGTTGTTTGTTAATGCTCCCTTGGAGCCCCTGCTGGAACACGGTGGGTCTGTGCAGGCAGTGTGGGGTGCGCCAGCCCGGCCGGGGGGGAGTGGAAGGTTGTCCATGCTGCAGTCATATCCATAATCTCAGAGTCAGAGAAAATGTTGGGACATAAAGCAATCTGCCGCACGCCTGGTGCTTTTCCCTGGTGCTCTTCACATTCTTCCCCGTGTTGCCTCAGGGCTGTTGCAGGAGGAGCAGTGTCAGCCCAGGAAAAGGTGGCTCCCTGACCCAGTCCCTGCTGCAGCCGGTGCTGTGACTTTGCCTGTGGCAGACTGGGGTGGCTGATGGGCAGATCTTGTTTATTTGTGTCCATGGCCTGAACCAAGGATGCTCCGTGCAGCTCCTCTTTTCTCATTTCCTCAGCTGCTGCTCCTGGCATCTGCCCTCTTCTCATGTTTTATGTCACTTGGGATCAGCTGTATGAAAGGACAAGATAGTCTGAAAGCATCACTGTTGGTGATTCAGAGCTTGGTATGAAGTGATTTTTCCTCCTGCACAACAGGTTTTTTTCCTGATTCAAAACTAGCTCAGCTGTCTCTGCAGTTGCTCTGCTGATGATACACAAGAGGGACCAAATGCACTCTTGATTGGTTGGACTGACTATTCAAAGAGAATGGTGGTAAAAACCAACACATCCCAATTTATTTATTTTCTTTTCTTTTTCTCATCCTGAAGATGTTATTCAGGATGCAAAGAATGAGCAGGTCAGTGGAATAAGAAGATGCTTTTGCAGATGGTTTTTGCAGAGCTGAGCTTGAAGTGTTTTGTTTGGATTTTTAAATGTCAAGGCAGTCCTACTGTTTAATTGAGATTTAAATATGAAATAGGTTCCCAAACAGGCACAGACTGTGCAATGTCATGTCCAATATTAAACCTGGACCTTGGCTACCTCTGCCCTTCCATTTAAACTGCTCAAAATTGAGCATGTGTAAAATTTGGGTTGCATTAAAGGGATGCCTGCATTCCCTCGTCTTCTCTCTTTTTTAAGTACTTAATTATTTTTGTTGCCTTCTTACCTGTTCATAAGTGGGAACTGCTCTGTGTCTGATGCGGGTAATTTCTCGTTGTATTGTGTTTCCAAATTGACATTTATAAATTAAGCAGCAGTGTAACATCCCAGAGAGCACCACTGTGGCACAATTAGGAATGTAATTGCATGGAGTCACCTGGGAGGCAGCTGGGATGGGGAAGGCATTGCAGATATTAGAGATGGGGGTGACTGAGACAGCACCAATGTGCAGAAAACTCGCCCAGACGATCCCATTAAAGTTGTACTCACCACTTTACCCTGGGGACAGAGGCATTTGAGAGCCGAGTGCAGGGTCTGCTTTCACTGAACTCAGATGGATTTTCTCTTTAACTTCACCCCGAGCAACATATTGATTCCTAATGTAGAAATTGTAATGCCTCATGCTAGGTATGGAAAAAACCACTGGAGAGAGCAATTAATTTCTCTCCTCCTGCCTGCTGAGACCTGTTACAGGTTCGTGGGCCCCTGAAGACCCATGGTACCACCTCATCTCCTCCCAGGTGGGATGCTCTCCCAGAAAATGCTGCACAGGACTGAGCTTTCAGGTAGAACCAAGCCAGATACGAGCTTGGAGGACTTGGCAGGGAAAACCATATGCTCCCTAAGCTCTCTGGAGTTGTGTTTACTTCTGCTTTGATCACATGGGTTGGCTTGTAGCCTCCTTTCAGATGTGATTATCATCCTAATTGGCCCTAATGAGAACTACACATGCAGAGGAAAGGGGATAACGAGTGTTCCACCCCCAGTCTTTTTCTATCTCCAAATTACAAGTAATAGGAAAAAAGATGTGTCTCTTCTTATGTGTATATATATGTGTGTGTGTGTATATATTTTATATATATATATATAGATCTATATCTCCATATCCATCCTCTGCAGTGCCATTGCTTTCATCATAACTTTCAGCCCCTGAATGGGGGGGAATGTTAATCCCATGTTTAACATGAGATTTTTTAGCTTCTTTAGTCATACAAGGTTGAAAATAAATTATGGGGGATACTGGGTGAAATTTTTCCTCTCCTGAATTGCAGTTAAGACTAAAGAGGCAACTCTAGATGCATCAAGCATCCTGCTGGTGCCTGCTCCAGTGTCACCCTTGTGCTGCCAGCACTCATCAGTCCTGCCCTGGGAAGAGCAAACCTCCTGTGTGAAGCTGCCCTTGTGTTTGCAGCTCCCTGGCAGAGCTGCTGTTTGTGAGGGCCCTATCTCAGTTCCTGCTCGTGAGCTTTGCAGCACGTGACTGGGTTGCATCTATGGAATTTCTTTCTTGCTGGGTAAACAAATTGTGGTAACGTGCTAGGGACTGCTGACACTGTCCGTGTTTGGATGAGTGACCTCCTGGAGAAGGGGCCCTCAGCAGCTCCGTGGTTAACATTTTAATGCCTTGCTATCAGGGAACATTTTTCCCAGGAACAAATACCCAGAAAAAGCCATGTCTTAACTGCTTCTCTGGTTGGAATTGGCACTGCATTGTTGCTAGGTGTGCTGGAGGCTGTCCAGGATCAGGTGAGGAATAAGAGGTTTTCTTGGAGCTTGCTGAGGTCCACTTTTATCACTGGGAAGGGAAAAAACTACTAGCATGATTATACCTCCTCTGTTTCAGCTGAACTGGATAAATTGCACTCTGGACCATTTATTAGTCCAGGCTGTTGTGATTTGTTAACAGGATGATGCTTGGAGGGATGCCTCTAGTTTATTGGAGTTCCATTCTGTCTTGGAGTTGGGATTAATGGGACGCTTGACAGCCTGGGCTGTGCTGGAGCTGTCAGAAGAGACCCTGAGCTGCCCTGCTATTCTGGGGGGAAATTAGGTGCCATCCTTCATATTTAATGGCCATTTTGGGAGCAGGAGTGTTCTCTAGGCATAGGTGACATATGGAAAAGCTGCAGAGACCATCCCTGGTCCCACCTTTCACCCTGTGTGTGTGCACCAAGATGGGTAAGTGTGAAAATGGACATGGTAGAGCTCATCCTGGGGGAGAGGAGTGGACCCCCCTAAACAACATTCCTTGTAAAAGCAGGAGCGGTAAATGGGTAGCTTTCTAAGGGTTCCTTCCCATCCTTAGGGCAGCAAAATTCAGTCTGGCTTGTATTGCCAAGAAACCTTGAAAAGCTTTGAATTGACTCTGTCCTTTGCTGATGTGACTCAGCATAGCATAAATCAGTATAGCTTCA
Source organism: Struthidea cinerea (assembly GCA_013397865.1). Lineage (NCBI taxonomy): Eukaryota > Metazoa > Chordata > Aves > Passeriformes > Corcoracidae > Struthidea > Struthidea cinerea. The sequence goes on from VZTI01001471.1 coordinate 1,170,455, forward strand.
TCAGCACAGTAACTCAGATAAGTACTAGGAAAGGACCTGGCCCACAGATAACATGGAAATAATATAGAAAGCCAGGGATGAATAATTTCACAATATAGATGTAGTCATGGTAGTAATAATAATAATATTTTCCCTAGTGGGAGAAAAACAGACCTTTCATGGTTGTTGTGCCTGGAGCTATTAAATATGGATGAGACAGATGAAATGTGGCTTCTCCTATTACACAGAAATGAATAAACAGTAATTCTCAATCACTATATGCATCTCAGGCTTAAAAAACCCACAAAGACAAGTTAAATATGAACACCTGCTAACATTCGTGTGTGCCACTCCGAGGCTTTTGTCAGCAAAGAGAAAAGGTCTGCTTCTTTGTAAAGACTGACGGCAGCTCAACCAAAGGGTATTTACCCTGCTAAAGTTAGGAAAATAAGTTCAGTGGGGGTCCAGTAAACAGGTTTACTGCTCGACTCACTGGGTTGATGATTCTGCTCATTTACTGCAGCTGCAGCAGCGTGTGATGTAGAAAGCAAGAAACACTTCTGCAATTTCAAATTTTCATGGCAAGATGGGGAGGGGAATTATGCCAGCCTTTTAGTGAATCTCTTTTCTGGGGAAGAACTAAGCTTTGGGCCTGTCATAGATGATAAAAGTGTGGGGATAGCAGCCTGTGATACAGAAGGAGGGCTAAAGCAAAAGCTGTAGGAATTAGAGGTTGTGTGTGATCTGGCAGCCTGTGAAGGCAGTCTCCCGGTTCAGTAATGGGTGATGGACTGGGGAGACCTGGGGTTAATCTGCTTTATGACCTTCCTTGCCCTAGTTCCCATGTATCATACGTGTGACAGCACTGCCTAATCCCATGAGGGTGTTGTAAGGATAAATGCATGAGAAATTGTGAGGGTTTGGGCTATTCCAGCTGAAGGGATGCAAAGGCAAATTGATGTATGCCATTTAAACCTTGGGATGTGAACTTTAGTTTAACTAGCTGTTCTGATCCCACAAGGAAGAGATGGTAATAAAAGGCCCATCACTTAGAGCAAAAATAAAGGAAGACAGGGGCTCTGTTTATTCCAAAGAGGTCAGTCCAAGAAGATCCCAGAGACTGTTTCCTCCATGTATTTTTGATGCAGCTTTCAAAACTGTATTCTCCCTGGACATCTTGCAGTAATTCCCTGCTAATTTAATTCCTCTGAAGTCAGAGGTTGTCTTTATTACTACATATGTGATGTATTACTAGATGGCTGGGTTGCTTAGGTGAAAATGCAGTTGTTGGAATTAGACAGTATTTTACATGCACTTTTCCTTGGTTTTTGCCATGACTTAACCCTAAGGAAGTTCCTGTCTGTCTCAGTGATTGCTTCACTATCCATGCGTTTTGCATTTATGCCTATGAGCTGCTGTTTGCTGCTGCTCCACTGCGTTAATCGACCCTAAGAACAGCTGTACTGGGTCAGACCAAAAACGCAGCTCCTGCAGTGACCCCTCCCTAGGTCAGCATTTAGCAATAATATAATTATAATACCATGGGTACTCCCCTAGCGTTCTGTGAGATGTGTGCAGGCATTTATGACACTCAAATGGTGCCTTTAGTGGTCTGGGGTGAATTTCATAACCAGTATTTATCTAGCTGTTTTCTGAATCCTTGTTAATGGCCACTGGAATGTCCTATGGAAAAAAGCTGGATGAAGTGTTTTGGAGTGGATTCTTGCTACCCTCATGTGCTGTCACCTCATCCTTGCCTTAGAAGGGACAGTGAGCACCTTCCCTGCTCCACACAGAGCTTTATTCTGCCCCCCTCAGTTTTTCCTTCCAGGCTGCAAAGTTGCAGTTGATTCAGTAATTCCTCATAATGGGGCTGTTTCATAATTTTGATCATCACTGTCACCCTCCCCGGTGCCATGTCCTGAGGCGAGGAGAAGGATCTCAACAACACAAAGCCTTCAGGCTGTGGCAAACCGCTTTCTTAGTGATCCCTAGCACTGGATATTAAATGGGTTTACCATTTATTCCTTGCTGTTTTCTGTCTTTTAACCAGTTCTTTGTTCTTGCATGAAGTTTCTCCTATCCCCTGGCAGCTCATCTGTTCAGACATCCTGCATTGAGGCACCCCATTGAAATCTAAATAACAGCATTTTCTTATTTGCGTAGTTGTTGACTCTTACAGAGTATTCCAGTGCATTTATGAAGCCTGGATTTCCTTCTCAAAAGCCTCAATCTATCAGATTGTTCAAAGTGTTCAATAATTCTATCTTTGGTGAGAGGAATATGCTTCAGTATAGTTTTTACGGACCTGCTGATGTCAGTTTTGCTAATCTGGAGTACTCCATAACTCCTGAATTGCTCCTTTGCATCCCTTTTCTAAAGTTACATCATGTTAGCTGCCTTCTAAATTTTGAGTGCCCATAAAGCATTAAGAGGAAGACTCCAGCCCGTGTTTGGCTTCATGCCCACGTTCCCCTAGAATGGGGTCAGTTGGGTCAGTCCAGTCTATAACCCCTTCTACCAACCTCATAAAGAAGGTTTCCAGTGTAAGAACCTTCCCAAACCTCCCTGCAATGATCACATATGACAAAAGCCCTAATTTTTTTGCAATAGTCATGTGGGTTTATTCATGCTGCTTCTGTACTTGGTTTCTTCCTGGTCATTCAGTTATCTGGCACACATCTGGCTTACCATATGTGCAAAATAAGTCTTTATTGAGTTCCCTGCCTGGTGCAACTGTTCTTTAAGTGCTTTCCCCCACCTTTTGAAGTTCTTATATTTTAGCCACCAGAACTTGAAGTCCATTTTTGCTTCCTCATTTGGGCACACAATTTCTGGGTTTGAGGATGTTGTCTTACTTTTCACACTTCTCACTTTCTCTTGCCCAGCTGCTTAGCCTGCCAGACTTCCCTGTTTCTAGAATTTCTTTACCTGGGGTACATACTTGGTCTGTGTTTCCAGCATCAATATTTTCAAACAGTGCTTATGCCTCCTGCAAGTTTTAACTCTCCTGGTTCTGTCTCCCAGGACCTTCTCACTTCTTGTTTTAACAACTTATTTTTACAGGTATTCTTTTAAAATTACACACAGCACTGAAGATTTAACACAGTGTAAAAAGTAATATTTTATTTCATAAGAATTCTGGGTGTGTCTCACGTCTCCTACTAGGGGTTGAGAGTTTCTTGCCATGGAGAGTGAAGGGGAATCCAGTTCTTGCAGACTCCTTTTGCTGATTGTTTCTAGCACCAACATTTAGTCGTAGTTTAAAAACCATTCAGTATATTTGTGATTAAAATCCATTATGTGATATGGGGAAGCAGTTGGTTCCTTGACGTATTTAAAATGTCTTTCACTAGAGAGTTATGGAAAGAAATTATCGAGCATCAGATTTAGAATGAACAAAGAAGAATGCTTTCTCATTTAATTTGTACTTCATTGTGCTTAATTCTGCAGGAGACTGAAATTTAAAGTGTAAGTGGGTTGGAGAAAATAAATTACAGAGATTAGTACAGGACAGGTAGCTGAGACATGATGGGTCAGTGCAACTGTCACCTGAATGGAGATCCCTTTCCTGGATCTCTGACTGCTGGAGGCTGGGGGTTAAACAGGGTGGGAGGAAGTCTTGTGCTACATGAGCTCCATTTCTTATGCTCTTTTTTAAAATTAAATTCCTACCCCTGGAAGAAAGCAAAACTGTTTTCCCCAAGGAAGTACCATGTTTTTTCTGCTATTCCAGCCATTTCACGTACATCCTTTTGACCTGTCATGTTTTAATGGGTTCAGCGGTTATTTCTTCATGGTGAACCTCCCCATATGATCATGTTAGGCAGAGGTGCTGTCTCATGTGATTTATTCCTAAATTCCAGGGATCAACCTGTGCCCCTGCTGTCAGCAGCGAGTGTCCAAACCATCCTCCCCTTCAAGTCCTTTCAATGAAAATAAACAGAAGCTCCCCAGGAAGCCAAATTTCTGGAATCTTTTCAGCTTTTTTTCTTTAATCAACTTCTAACGTGTTTTGAATACTCTGCAGCCCATCTCTTCCATGGGCTGGTGTACCAACCAGAGCACATTTGTACCTGACACAACCTGTGGCAGGTTTTACCGGCTGGACCACGCAGAGCTTGGCTCCTCAGCTTGCTGCCAGGGGTCTGTTGTTTGCAGTGTTTTTGGGAAATGGCTTTCAGGTAACCTTTGCAGTGCATTGGGAGAGATATTCCTGCAATCCTCCTTGTTCCTGGTCCCTCTGTCAGTGTTCTCCTGCAATCCTTTTGGGGTTGTTTAAGCTCCTGGAGTGCTGGTCACCTGGGAAGATAACATCCTGCTTCCTTTTTGGTCATGAAATTATGCAACAGCTTCCAAAGAAACACAGAAATTATTGCTGTTAGGTTTGAAGAGTTGTGTTCTCCTCTTCCCACCCTCATCAGCTCTTGCGCTATTTTATGGTGCCTCTCATCCCTTCTGTCCGAGGTCTGGACTGGCTTATCTGGACCCACATGAAGGATGAGAAGCACAGTGGTGGCAGTGTCAATGTGTGTGTGTAGCATGTCAACCCGAGATGGAAATGAGTTCTGAGAAACTTCATTTTTAAAAATAGTCAGGGCACATGGCAGTCATCTCCTAGGAAACTCGCCATTGTGTTATGAGACTATAATGTGCTGCGATTACATTTCAGATAAAGGGAATCAGCGTTGCTGTCAGATTGTTTCTGCTGAAGTTTTCCAACACAGAAGGACATCCCTATGCAGCAGTTGGCTTTGGTTGGTGTTTCTGAGCTGGTTGAGGCACTGAGATGGCTCCCCCTGTGCTGTTGTTCACTGGAGGATGGGAGGTGAAGGCTGAGGCACGAGTAGCCTGGCTCTGCATGAGTTTTACTGTGTGCCGGAGCTGTGGGCAGTCCCAGTCTGTCATGGCTCTGGTGAGTCAGATGAAGCTCAGGAGCAGCAGCTTGCCCTGGGAAATCTGTAGGACTTCAGTCTTCTCCTTAACAGCAGAGTTGGCAAATTCCTTAAGATTGTTTCCTATGAAGACTAAACCAGTTGCTATTAAAGTAGGAATCTGAAGACTTTATGAACAATGTGGCAGAGATATCAGTGTCTGTTTCACTGCTGATGTCTTCCATGGACCATCTCAACAACATGTTGCTGCCATGGACCAGACTGAACTCTTTGGGTGGGGAGGTCCATCCTCCTTTCAGATGAAATGCAGGAAACACCAGCACCTATTCTCTGCTATGTTTCTCTAATATGCTCAGCTGCTCTCATGCTCTGCCGTGCTGAAAGGGCTCTTTTGCCTCATTCCGTGTCTTCTAACATCACATGGGCAAGGCAGCAGAAGGCAGGGATGGCTCCCATCCTCAGGGGACAGGATTGCTGCAGGGGTCACTGGCCCTCTCTGCTGTTAGAGCATGGGATGAGCTCAGAATATCACTGTTGCCAGGCCTCGCTGGTTCCCTGCTTCATCTGGATCCATGCTTAGGCTGGGCAGGATTTAGGTGGAAGCTGGTGCAGCTTCTGGTTCCTCTCATCTTCCTGGGGAGTTTCATTTTTGCCAATCCCTATGTAACTCCATGACACCAGAAGATGTGCCTTCAGAGAGTGTGGAGGCTCATGAGAATGACTTTATGGGAGGAAAGGTGTGCTGGTGCTGAATCTATTTGGCAAGAAAGCTCAGTAGTCTCAACACAGCACCATAAAAACAGAGCCATGGAGAAATTCCTCGTCAGCAGAAGCTGAAAGAAAACCCCTTTTTGCACTGAGTTTTCATGAGAATGACTGAGGGTGGCACATGTGGAAAGTGTGTGGCAATTCTCTTTGCAGAAGTATCTGTGAGTGGTTAGTACAGTGACAGTGATAATCTTGCCAGAGTGTTAATTTTCAAGCGTGCTGGTTGCTAGGCAAACCAGTTTGCTGAGTTTCTTAATGTTCCTCAGCTCAGACATGAAGCCACATGTGGATACATGAGCAAAGAAGGCTGGGTAGTAGAAAAGCAAACACTCTTCCTTCTGTTTTGAGAGGTGGCCATTGGGAGTAAAGCTGCAGACGGAGCTCTGAATATCCTGCAGTGCCTTTTCCTACCAGAGCTAAGTTCTGAGCTGTAAAACAATTTATTTTTATTCCACCGTACTGAATTGTCTTTCTCTCTCTCTCTCTCCTTTTTTTTTTTTTTTTTTTT
>VZTI01001471.1:1176651-1301435 GCA_013397865.1 Struthidea cinerea
TTTTTTTTTTTTTTTTTAATTCTAAGCTGCAACTTGGAGTGGGCAAAGATACAAAATGCACATCATTGGCACAGAAGGGCTCTTAGACAATGGGAGCTGTTCAGCTGTGCTTGTGACAGCTCTGAACCCTGTGGCCTCCTCTTTCAGTAGCTGCTCATCACATTCATAGAGGTGCTTCCTAACTAGGGCTCTGCGTTGGATCTGAAGCATTAAAGTGGAAAAGGCAGATCCTAGGAGATGTGCAGTGGTTTCATGGTGCGGTTATCTAATCTAAATTTGCCCTTAGAATAGGCAGGAACCATGCTGTGATCATCTGCACTAATATCTGGGCATCTCAGGTGATCTCTGTGACCAAAGTCATGCAGCAAATGGAACAGGGGGCTTTTGGTTGACAGGGTTAAGGATCCTACAGCCACATAGTGTGCTGTCATTAATTTTGGGTAGGATGTAAGCATCTGCTGGAGATGCTTTTCAAAGTACAACAGGAATGTGCACTTTCAGATTATGCAAAGCTCCCAGCTTTTAAGTAATTCAAATTAAATAAGAAGAACCATAGAGTTTTTAGAGTTGGAAAAGACCTCCAAGACCGTTGAGTCCAACTCAGTTAATGCTGCCATCTTCACCAGCAAACCATGTCCCCTGGTGCCACATCAGTCCATGTAGTTCCTGTTCCTCAAGTCCCTCGTCTCGGCAGTGCAGTTCATGAAAGGCAGAGTTGGTGTTTGAAAATCACAGCTCAAGTCATATAATACTTTGCCTGTGATCACTGGGGAACTGAACTGTTCTGATCACCAGAACTGACACTGTGGCTTTATTTTGTAAAGATACAAATGCCACTTGAATGAATGAGGTGCTGTGCAGGCTTTTGCGTCTTGCATTTGTGAAGTTCCGGGTGCCTTTAGGTGAAGCTGCTGGCTAAATGGGAGTTTCCCATGGTTTAGTCACAACTGCAAAGTTCTTTGATCTTTAGGCAGTGGTTACTTCCACCTTCATCACAGCCCTCTGTAGAAGGAATGTAGGAATTGTTGGAAGCAAAACTACAGTGTCTGCACTTGCTTTGCTTTGCTAGGTGCAAGATCATCTATTTGTTCCATAATTGATTCAGCCTCTTGGAGAATGCCACAGTGTGCCAGGTCTTTTCTTGAGTTTCCATGTGGAGAAAGAAGAAGAAGAACCATGCTTTTTCAAATTGGTGTGATCTGCTTTATATGGCCAGATAAGATCTCCAGAAATAATAGACCCTGCATGTGTCAGTTTTGGAATAGGGAAATGCTTTGGGGAAAAAAAAAAAAAATTGAGATCACTTATGCCTCTAGAAAGGTTTGAGATCATTATTAGAAGAAAAAAGGTTATTTTCTTGTGAGAATGCTGCCAACAGATAAATCCTGGGAGACAAGGAGCTCCTTTTGACTCATAAGATGAAAGTGGAAAAAAGGTACTTAAATATTCACTTTGGAAAGAAAGTGATCATCAGTGGGGAAAAATTCCTGCTTAACAGCTCATTTGTGGAGCGTATAATGGAAGGAAGAGCTCAGCACAGCGAACTGTATTTCTTTTGATGCTTGATAGCTTTACTGTGACTGCCACAGAGGATGTAATGTAAATGTAATAGGCCTTTAAAGACAATACTTCCCTTTCTAATAGGGGTCAGGATTAATCAGAAAGGAGCAAACAGTTCAGGAAAGAAGATGACTGTAATAACAAACATGACTGGGGATCTGAGCTGGGCCAGTTTCCCTTTTTAGCATCCATGCATCTCTGTCTCAGAACAGACTGCATAGCATCCTATTAAATTAGCATACACCAGACAGCTCAAACAAATTAGTTCATCTCAGAAAGGGAAGAGGTTCTTCAGAAACTTTCCTTTTTGGCTTAATTTCTGTGCTTTGTGTGGTTCATTCATCTTTTAACCCAAGTTTTATGGCACTGAAGGCTGCATGCCTCGTTCTGCTCTGCACCTGATGGATTTTCTTGCCTGGAAGTCCCCTTGATTGTGTGTTCTGGTGCCGTCACCCTGCTGGTGTGTGAGTTGGAGTGACAAGAGGTGCTGGTGGTGTGTGCCATGCCCTGCTGTGACCTTGGAATTCATCCTGGAGTAAAGAACTAATTCCAGCTACAGAATGGTTCACATCGTTTCCAGGGATTTTTTTCCTCGGGTGAAAATGATTGTTGCCCTCTAAGGCAGTTGTTGCCTTCTGGTGAAGGTGGTCCAGGATTGTGAAGGAAACCGCCTTGACTCTACTGTCATAAATTCATGCTTTATGATGTGCAACTTTAACTCGGTGTTTTCAGGCTTCATAGAAGTCTCTCTCCGCTAAGTAGCTTTCCTATAAGTAGCTGACATGGATTTCCAGTCTTAATCCTAGTTCTTTTAGTGGGTGGGCTCTTTTTTTTTCTGAGATTATTAAATATTGAGCAGCTAAACTAGAAGAAATTATAAGCCTCAAATGGGCATTAAAATTCTTGCAGCTGACTCTGGTGACAAAAACTGTCAAAGCACTAAGCTGTTGTAACTGTAGATAATAGTAACCCAAAGAAAAGGAAGTTAAATCCAAACAAATAGAAAAACTCTTAGTGGCCACACAAGATCAAAGCTTTGTGCTGCTCATTCTGTTGCAGACTGAAATAGTGAGTGGAAACCAAACTGGGGAAAGAAGGAGGAGGGGAAAGAAGAAGCTCTGCCTGGAGTGTGATATTTTTGGGTGTCTCTGTTATGGTCATGGCTGTAAGTCCCAGCAGAGGTCTGGGTATTGATGGGTTTACTTCCTCCCAAACATTTTGTTAAAGGGGAAGCGGCAGAATGACTGGAAAGATAAGTTTGGAGTTGGGGATGTGCTGCCCATCCCTGGGCATGGTGACTCCCAGGGTCCTCTCACGCTGTGGCTGCTCATTGCAAGCCACAAAGGAGGTTTAAGATACCTCCTAACTTGGACAAAATGCTGAGGGAATGGGCATGAGACAGGGGCTCAGGGCACAGAGAAGGTGTCAGTGCTCCAGAAAGAATCTTCTTGCTACAGGAACACCCGGCAAAAAATATCTGTGTCCCTTGCCATTGTTGGAGTGTCCATCAGGACAAAGCAGCAGCACTTTGGCACAGTGGGAAGTGCTGTTTATCGTCTGTTGGGGTTAACAGCAGCCCCAGCCCGCGGCATCAGGCACCTCCATGGGATCATCACTGCCGGCAGGGATCGGGATCAGCCCTGGAGAGGGGAACCAGGGTCAGACATAGCCCAGGGCAGGGCCATGTCTGCTGTTAGAGCAGGCACTCATGGGGCCCCAAGGCAGGAAACAGCATTTTCAGTTGTGGCTGGGAGGCTTAGTGGAAGTTAAATGAGTAGGGAGGCTAAAAATACCGGTGTTAATACAGTGATCCCAGTTTTTGTGCTCCTGCCCAGGCAGAGGAAGCATTGCCATAGAAGGGGCTGCAGGGTTGGAACTGTGTGTTTGATGAATGAAAATAGCTAGAAGAAGTATTTCTGCTCTAAAGAATAGATGGCTGCAACTAGATTAGTCAGCTTTTCCCATGAATTTATGTTTGGTTCTTGGGAATATGTTGGGAATTTGGTTTCTATACTATGTGTAGCACTGTCCCAAAGTCCTTCCCATTTCCTCTTGGCTGGCTAAAAACCCCCTCCACGCTTTGGTGTTGTTAACTTTGCGTTCAGACATCCGTGAGCTATTGAAAGTTAAATTGTAAATTCATTTTCATGCAGCTGTCAGAACACTGATGGACATGACTTTGGGATGAAAATCTTTATTTCCAGCTTCAGTTTGGGTTTATGTTGGGACACACCTGGATCACGTGTGAGGAGAGTGAGAAGGTGTTTACAAAAACAACTGAGTAGAAAATTAAAAAAAAACCAAAAGAGAGAACATGAGTTGTGCAGAAAAATGTCTTAGTAGAGAAGTGGTCTGCAAGACCAGAATCTCCCTGGTGTATGCTGGTTACACAGAGCCTGAGCTCATCCCACAGTTAACTCCTTGAGGCCCATGGAGAAAACTGTGACAATGGTAATGAAGGCTTTTCTTCCCTACATACTGCCTCTGTTTGTGGTGCAAAGTCACCTTTCTTTGGGGAGTCAAGGAGCAGAATCTGAGTGTGGTTGCCAAAGCTACACTATGAAAATGACCTTTTGTTTGGTTGGTCTCACTTTGATTCAGTCAGTCTCCTGTCTCAGGGGGATGGACATGGTATTTTTTTCAGATATTGAGTGTTCACTATTTTTTTCCCCCTGGTTTGACCAGGGCAAAGTACACATGGAAAGCCAATTGTATCACAATTAAGAACATTAGCTATGTGCAGCCTGAAGATGTGAAATCTGTTTCCTGGCTATGTCTGTTGACTTAGTGACAGAGCACCTGTTAGTGCTGTGGAAAACTGCACAACAAGGAGGTTGAATGGAAAAAATGAAGTTCTATCTCTCCATCAGCTCTTTGTCTTCATTTTGTCAGTATTTTTGTCATAGTAATTTTTTTGTTGAATGAGAACAGATTTGCTGTCACTGTATATGCTGTTCATTGTATTTCAGAAATTAAGTGTTCATTATAAATTATAGTTCCAACAGAAGAAGGAAAAACTTACTGGTACTTCATGTTGCTTTGATCTGCAGGATAGCCTAGCCTTGCAATCACTGCTTTCTCATAGAAAATCCAGTCTCTTTGGGTATGAATAAAGTTCATATGCCAACGTTAATCTTGAAATTCTAATCTTTAAATCTAGATAAAAGAAAAATAATGCATGAGAAATAATTTAAATGAATTAAAACTAAAAGATTGGCATCTCATAGGATACTGCATAGTCCAGGTGTGTGCAAAGGGGTGAGGAGTCAAAATATCTCAAGCACCCTCTAGAATTTGCCATAATCTCCGTGTCACTCATCAAGTCCTTTAACCTCTTTTTCTTTTCTTATGTTTTTCCTAATTCATATGGAAATTATCTAAATCATAAAATTATTCGACGCCTTAATTAGAAGTTTGAAAAGAGCAGTTCCTCCAGGGTAAATGATAACATCGTCAAAGCTTTCAAAAATAGGTTGTTGCCGCACACGGATTTTGGCAGCTAAAAGTGGTTTCATTTTGCAGAAGTTTCTTGCTTACCCATTTCCACCAACGTCCTACTTCCTCAAAGCCATGATACTTTTTTACTTGTTTGCTATGATCTGCAGGCAGGACAGGGAAAATTCCAGAAGGATTTTGAAGTTCCTCTTCAGAGAGGTGAAAACTTTGTCCCTGGGTGTGTTGGAAAGGTAGCAATTATCCCTTCCCAGCTGAAGGGAATGGTGCATCCCAACCATTGCATACACATTTACAATCATAACTTTTAACTAGTTAACCTCTTTTCCCAATTAAAACAAAAAAAATCTGTATCACAGTGTGACAATTGTGGATTTTTTTCCTTTTTATCATGCAACACTGCTTGGTAATGCTTAGTGGAAGCCATGGCCTTCTCATAAAAGTCCTGTCATGTTGATGGTGTAAAATGCAGTATTTTCCAACCCCTAGGTTCTTTATAGAACTTTGCACACATTTAAATTTTAAACCTCAAGAAAGAATTGTAATTAATTCTGAGAGATAAATTGCTTTCTTCATTAATATCATTATTTTAAAGGCAATATTAATTCTTTTTTGGGAAAAAAAAAATCTTTAGCAAGCCTGCTAAGCTGGTAGTTCTGGGGAACTTTTTTGAGGAAGTGGGGATATGCTGTAGGATATACTGCTGTTAGCAAGAAAATGAGCAGCCTTGTCTTTCTGACTTGCTGTCTAGTATTTACCTATTCATGCCTGAGTCAGGAGGGGTTTAGTGGAGGCTGGACGGTATCATTAAGGGTGGGTGAATTCAGCTGTATATTTGAAATTATGATAGTTGCTTGCCCATCTATTCAGTATTATTTTTGACTCTTCCCTGACTCCAGCAGGCTCCAGGAGTATCTTTGCTGCCTCTCCCTTGCTGGTGCTCCCTCCCACCATTTCTTTCTTCTTGCCCTATATTGCTGAGTCTCTGTTTAACACTCTGATACCTATCTGCATCTGTTCCCTTCCTTCTCTTTCCGTCCAGCACTTCCCTTTTCTTTCTTCTGTGCATTGACTTGTTGCTTTGCCCCCCTCCCTTGCTCTGCAAGCGCAGGAATGTATCTAGTGCATAGGACAGAGCAGACTGCCTCACTTCTGCCTCCTCACATCTCCCTCCTGCCTTCCCGGCAGATCCACCCCAGCTCTCCCCCTCCCATTGCCCGGGAACTCTTCCCAGCATTAGCAATTTCATGCCATGGCCTCATACAAAAATTAATGTGAAAAAGCACCCTGTCAGTGCCCAGGGTTGACATGTGACCAAGTGCTTTAGATGAGCTTCAGGTTATTTCATGCTTTAATGAGAAAGGTTGTTAAGGAGATAGGGAATAGGGTTGCATGAGTTTCTCGGAGCTCCCCAAAAAAATTTCATTTAAATTCACAGAGGCTCTTTCGAACCAGTGAAACCATATCTCTCCTGGTAAGTGGAGGAAGAAATCCGGTGAAATGATGGAGCCAGCTGAAATAAAAGTGCTTTATTGTGTAGAGGGGAAATAAAGGGATTTCCATTATTTTGTTGGCTGAGATCAGCAGTGAAACCCAGATTGGGATGAGAGCTCCCTGTGTTTTTATAATATCATAAACAGTGGGAGAGCTGTGTGACCAGTAAACGACTGGTGTGAATATTGCAGCTTCTCACAGCATTTAACTGAAGGCAAGGAGCTTGCTCAAGACACAGCTGGAGTGAAGTACTGTGTAGAAAGCTCAAGCAGATGGGACTTAAGGAGTTAATGAAATATAGCTGGGAGCAGCCCTGTGAGTTTCTGGGTGCTCTGGTCTGCAGCCAAAGCTGGTAAGCACTGAGAGGTCTTAGGGCTCTCCAGCAAAAGGGTTTTATTGCAGTTCTGGTCTGGCTGTCCCAAGCATGAGGGTCAGGATGAAAACCTTATTTGGTAAATTGAATGGCTAGGGCTGTCAATAACAGGAAAGCAAAAAAACACAATAAAAAACACTCTGGGTGGCTTATTTGTGCAAGACATTTGAATCAGTTGTGCGGACCCTAAATTGGAGCCTGTGATGCTCTGACATGCTGTGGTGGATTATATACAAAGCAGAAAACAGTGAATCATTCTGCTACTCCAAGTGGCATAAATGTAGTCATATTCTGTCCTTTTTAGTAAAAATTAGGTAAAACATTCATAGGATCACTGCCCCATGTAGACAAGCTGTCAAACATCTGCTGTATAAGAGCATGCAAAAGTCTTTTTTCATCCGTTCCTAAACTTCCTATCACTATTTCCCTATCTGCTGGCTACAAAAGCATTTCTGGGTAAACAGGTACTTTGTTTCCAGAGCAGCAGCCTCTTCCTTTTGCTTATCCACTTAATGATTCATGTGGCTGTTTTGCAGCTTGGGAGCTGTTGGTGAGGTCACAGCCGCCTGGTTGTGTCATCCAAGTGCTTGACTTAAAAAGGAGGAGCCTGCCCAGGAAAAGAAATTCTTTTGTTTATCCACAAACATCTAGATAAGCAGCAGTTGTGGGGAACGAAAGCCGGAGAAAGTTGGTGGTAGCCAAACGAGGCTGTGACCAAACATTGACCTTTTAGGAGCGGGCTGGAGCGTAGTTGGGTTTACTCAGCATCCTCCTGGGCATTTATCAGAGTGAGCTATGTAGGAGAGAAGAATAATCTGCTGATGAGGGGAAACAATAAAGGAAAGACTATTTTTATTTCTTATAAATAAAACACAAACCTTCAGCTGGTGGATCACAGAATCAAAGAATGGTTTGGGTTGGCAGGAACTTTAAAGATCATATAGTTCCAACCCCCTGCAATGGGAAAGGGACACCTCCCAGTAGACCAGGTTGCTCTACCTGACCCTTCAGTTGTCATTGGGTTAGACAAGTCCTTGGATCTGATCTCTCTTGGACAAAGTGGGTGCTTCAGGAGGAGGTTTTGGTGAATAGGAACAATGACTTGCTGTTCCTCATCAGGTCAATGCTCTCTCTTGCCCAGTTCCTTGCTGCTAAACCAGTAACAAGTCCCAGAATATAAGGATGGTCCTAATGTAACACAGCAAAGTCTGGCCAGAGTAGCAGCATCTGAATGATGCTCAAATGCTCAAAAAACTCTGGGAACCAAAAAAACCTGTGTGTAGCACTGACTGTAACGTTTTCCTGGCCTCTTCTCGGTCAAGTCCAGAGGCTTGGGAGGAAGCACTGACAGTGCAAGAAATAATACTCTGTTATGAAATAACCTAATGAAGGAGAGGCACTGCCCACTCTTGGCAATTAGTGACTGGCTGCTGTGATTATGTTTCTTTATTTGTGTAACCCTCTCTGGGGTAACCATAGGGAGGCTGCTACTACGTTTGGACAACGTTTGGACTTGTGATTTAATCCAGTTCTTTGGCTTTAGTGGTTACACACATCAGTTTGTGTTGTGGAATAACTCTGTATACATAGAGAAATTCTGACGCAGTCTGAGTCAGGGTTGATCCAACGGTGAGGAGAAGCTCTGGGCAGCCAGGGAGGACCAGAGTGGGGGCCCTGACCTCTTGTGGTGACTGAGGAACCGGGAGCACTCCTGGCACTGGTGTGTCACTTAGTCCTGGGAACTTTGTGCTGCTTTGTGAATTAAACCTCCAAAAATCTCAGAAAGGGGAAAAGTACATCATCCACCAAGTCAGCAGCCAGACTATGGTCCATGCCCCTGTGTACAGAAACAGTACTTTCTCATTTTCAAACTCTGCTCATATCTCTGCTGAACGGTGGTTCTTTATTAAATTTGTTGTGTTTGGTAAGCTTTTAATGTTTTGCATGAGTGTGAACGTCTCCATATGTTTGTAAAGGCAAAGAAAGATGTTTGTAATGTCATTTCTGTGTTTAACAAGAGCAGCTTCCAAAGGACACCAGAAGAACTGTATTCGATGTCTGTGTTTCATTTAACAGCTTTCAAAGAAAAAGCACCACTTTAAACCAGGGCTTTTCTTCTCTTCTTTCAGGGGTGCATTCTCCGAAGTTGTTTTGGCTGAAGAGAGAGCGAGTGGGAAACTCTTTGCAGTCAAATGCATTCCCAAGAAGGCACTGAAGGGAAAGGAAAGCAGCATAGAGAATGAAATTGCAGTGCTGAGAAAGTGAGTACCAGACCTTCATTTCTGCCTCTTTGCTTCAGTTAGACTCTTGCATTTAAGGAACAGTGATTGACAAATGTGACTGACAAGTTGTTCAGCCCATCACAGGCAGACAAGATCACACAAATTTAAATGGTGCTGAAAATGCTTTCAGAAATGCTCTTCTTTTCTTTTTTTATGAATGCAACCAGAAAACTGCAAAGTGGGAATGGAGAGAAGTTAGGCTGGAGTAAGTCTGTGATGCCATAAAAAGACCTTATCCACTAAGAATGTCAGCAGTTGTGTCACAGGCTTTGAGCAGAGCAGGAGCAGGGTTATAATTTTTAAATGCTTAAAACAGTCTGTTTACTAATTGCTCTAAAAGTGTGACATGCTCTGGATTGTCATAGGGGATGGTGTTAACCTGTGCCATGCAGACGAGTGGTACCTCTGTACTTCTGGAAGGGGGATGTGTTTTTTCCTTACTTGGCTGGAATACATGGATATGAAGAGGGCATTTCTCAATTGCTGAGAATTCATTGTAGTTATTAGAGGCTTGATCCTTACCTCTTCCTCATCTTATGCCCTGAAGGTGGGGTTCATCTCACCTGACTTGAGACATTTGGATCTGAACTTATCACCCTTGACTTTCATTCTAGGAAATGAAAAAAGATTGGTTACTTTAGGATTGGTTCATGTAGTTTGTTTTAAACTTCTAAAAGTACCTTTTCTTCTCGCTGAGTTGAAGGAAGCACAATTACATAGAACTAACTCCACAGTGGACTGGAACACTGGTTCCTGCTGCACTTCTGTCCCAAGTGGGACTTCTTGCCCCAGTGCTTGGTTGTGTCAGAGCTGATGGCTGATCATCTGGGCACCATGTGACAAAACGGATCCTAAAAACTGACTGGATGAACTAAGAGCTCAGACAGCCTAAGTGAAAGGAGCTGGTTCAAGGGCAAATTCAGACATCTCAGTAGGCAGAGGGGATCCTTTCCAGTGGAGAAACATAAATGGGGACTCCAAACAGCTACAACTATTTGTAGCAGTGCCTTCCTATTGCTGGGCCCACCTCGGGTCAGTACAATGTAAACCCGGTGACAAATGCAGCATATTGTCTTGCTGTGTAGTGTTATTGAGAACCTTTCATAAAACTCAACCATTGCCATCTCTGTAACCAGGCAATAATGGCCCATAACCACAGCTTGGGAGTCTTTATGTTGATGGGTTTGTCCCCTGCTACTCGTGTGGGGTGTAAGAGCAGCAATATCCTTGTGCAGTAAGAATTGCCTTGCATCAGCCTTGACCCTGAGCAGAGAAATCATTTAGGTTATTTCTTGCTTCTGCATTGTGAAATGCTTCTGTTCCCTGCAAGCAATTTCCTGAGAAACCAGGAGGCAGCACCCTGTGCTATTCCAGCTGCAAGGGCAGGAAAGTGAGTGGGCAGAAAATTCCTTAATTTCATGCAATTAGATCTACTCAATCTCTTGTCCTATGCACGTTAGGACCTTAAAAGAGAATGTCCCTTTTTTATCTCCTGGTGTCTTCTACTTAGCTGTTGCTAATACAAACTTTGCCTGTCATTGTCTTTATTCTGAGAATAGACATCCTTGCTTGCAGATGCAGTATTGAATTTGTATGTGCCACCAAGGAAACGTTTAGAAAATAACAATCTAGATTCTGCCTACAGTTGAGGAGAAGGGATATCAACCTGTTTCTCTGTTCAATGAATTCACTGCTTCAAAAGCTGTCAGTAAAAATAGATTTGAGAGCAGTTGAATGGATCCTGAGCAGCTGTTGCTGTGCTCCATCTAAGTGCCCTTGCTTTTGTTTCTTGTAGCTTAACACTGAGTGGGGATGGCTAGTTCTTGTGTTGTCTAATGAGTGGGTGGGACCCCAGAGCCCTGGGCTTCCCTGCAGAGCTCTGGGGTGCCACAGCCTTAATGTACCATGCCCTGAACCAACTCATCTGAAGGATATGCAGAGGATGGCTGGCAGGAGCAGTTGGTCCCTGTTCCCCGAGGGGAAGGTGTAGAGACACAGAGGATGGATGCAAAGCAAATATAAATATGCACATGTGGATGCAAAGCAAATATAAATATTTACATGTGTTGATCCTAGTCTCCCTGTCTGGTTTTGCATTATGTCTTTTGAGGGTGCTTAAACTCTGATGGGGTAAAAGTCCCAAAGACACCCTGCCTAACTAAAATGCAGGCAAACTCCTTGAGATCCTTCAGAGAAGGATCTCTTGTCTTACACTGGAGTTTCCTCTCCTGTCTTCAATCATTAGAATTTTGTTTTCCTCCTGACAAGCTCTGTGCTTTCTGGCAGACCTCTGCTAAGTGTTGTGAAATGCAGCAACTCTTCTTGAGTTCCCCAGCTGTATATCAAATTGGGGTCTGGTAGGAAATCCTGAATATACTCCCTACACTCTCTGCCAGCTCTCAGGTGAGCTGCTCATGCCCCTGTGTATGATGAGCAGGTTTTTAGGAACAGTCAGAGATTGTGCTGGCATGTCCAGGATCAAGACCCACAGTGTCCCATATACTTTGTACCCCCAGGCATCTCTGGTGAAGGTTCATCCCCCTGCCAGTCCTGCCAAATCGTTCAGATCTGTCAGAATCAATATGGAAGAAAGTTTGAATGATGCCGTGTATTGAAGTAATACTTCGAGGAACATCTTCTTGCATTCAGGATTAAAAGTCTGAGCATGGAGTACTATAGGCAGTAGAGCCTGGTGATGAAAACATGAGTCCAGTGACCAGAAGCATTGGGTCCCCTCTCACCAGTGCTAGCTTCTTTCTGTCACAAGGGTTACTGTCTGTCTCAGTATTTATTGGCTGTGAAACAGCCTTTATTGGAAAGACTTTCAAATAAACAGTTTTACCTGCAATTGCTTTCCTGTCCTCTCTTCTGTCAGCAGACCCAGGAGAGTGGGTGTGAGAGGGGAGGTTTCTGGGCCAGGCTCTTAGTGTGAAACCCCAACTTCTGTCAGTCCTTCTGTGTGTCTGAACTGAAAAGCAGTTGGGAGTATTAATCCAATATTTTGTGCAGGGTGAGGTCAGTGACCCCCATGTGAAGTACATGGAAGGTGGGAGATTTTATCTCGCTGTCTGTGGGCTTGGACGCTCCTCCTGCCAAAACAAAATGACACATTTTAGGAGCGATGTTCTGCGAACAGAGGAGCCGAGCTGCCAGCCAACTGATCTGCATGTTTGTGTGAGTGCCAGAGTGAATCATGCATACTCCATAATTCTATTTTTCCAGCCATGGCCAACAAATCTGTTCTTAAAAAAGAAAAAAGGCGGAAGAGCCGTTAAGTCAATATTTACGCCTAGCAACCTTAACAGGGTTCTTCCAATATGGACTCTTCTGTGTCCCGTGGAAATCCATGGCAACATTCCCCGAAGACTCGGATGGGTGGGGACGGAGTGGGAAGGAGCTCTCTGCCGAGTGATGTGCTGGGAGAGACTGAGTCTGCAGTTAATCCAGGAGCCTGGGCCTGACAAAGCATTTAAGCATGTGCCTAATTTCAGACAGTAATTAGTTCCAGTGAAATTGGTGAGGAGGCCAAGCTCCCCTTGCTCGGATGCTTCAGAGCAGGGTGAGGGTCCCGCTGGGCACCTGTGTTTGGTACCACATCAAGAGGGGAGTTTTCTTAATGTCTTCGATTGAGACATTAAGACATGTGGAAAACATGCTTAGAATGGCTTAGAATCTGTTT
This sequence comes from Struthidea cinerea, assembly GCA_013397865.1. Taxonomy (NCBI): domain Eukaryota; kingdom Metazoa; phylum Chordata; class Aves; order Passeriformes; family Corcoracidae; genus Struthidea; species Struthidea cinerea. Next base: position 1,189,493 of record VZTI01001471.1, read on the forward strand.
GAGGAAGAAAATGGGACTGTCACAGCTCCATTGGCTGGCTGTGGGGAACAACAGCACACAGTCACCTTTGTGTGACACAGACTTTTTCTGACCTGACATGTGGGGAGTTTCATAACCTGCTCTGAAAGCAACTGTGTTCTGGTTTTGAGCAGCAAGAGAGATGCAATCCTATCCATTGTTTGCTGTAGAATAGAGGAAATTTCTTCCACTTACGGTAATTGTGCAGGTGTGAACACGCTGAAAGAGGAATCGTCTGCTAGACAGGTTCCTGAAGGCAGTGCATAGTTTGAAGAGTTGGACTGCTGAGAAGAAGCAGTCTGAGGTTCTAGTTAAAGAGGAAAAAAAAAAAAGCTTGTAAGTCAGATGAAGAAAACATGCCTGATTTGCTTGTGGAGTTGGTTTTCGTTTCATTTCTTTTTTTTCCTTGGCTACACCACAGTTTATCACAAGAAACTCTCTGCTGCCTGGGCAATACCTGTGCAATTGTACAGACTCAGTGCTGAGTCAGAGCAAAGCAAGGGGAGGAACAATAAGCTGTGTGTAGCACTGCACCCAGGTTTATTGATTGCTTAATGGCAGTAATGTGCACATGTGTCTTGTTAAGCAGCACTGTCTAGCTAGCAAATCATACTCTGCTTTAGCTAGTTTCTGCTGAACAGGGATTTTAAAAATAATTTCTAAACTATTTAGGTATCTCTTCCCTTCTCCCCCTTCTCTTTACTATCCTAGATCCTCTGGAAGAGGCACCATTAATTTCCTTATTACAAATCAAATCCTTGCCTTACTGGGGTCTGAGTCTTTTTTTCCTGTTAAACAGAGTGAACTGCTCCTAGCAGGTCAGCTAAACTTCTGCTGGTGCTTTCCATCCCCATTTCCTCAGGAGACAGGATGTTCAGGCAGTGATTTCATGCCCAGGCACTGCCTCACTCCTGATATGCCTCCACCGACAGCCAGGAGCTGCTGCTGGGTTAAAGAGCAGGGAGAGAGGAGGGGAGGTGTCCTCCTGCAAATCCTGGGAGGTCAGGGCTGTACCCAACGTGAAACTAAACAAAAAACAACAATGAAAGATTTTCCTAATGTGGGTGGAAGCATGAGGGCTCCTGCTCTCCTGTAAATCAGATGATGGTCAGAGGGGCCCCTTGCTCCATGCCAGGAGGCAGTGCTGTTCCTCATGTTAAAGAGAGCAAATGTGGAAGAATCACCCCTTCTCAAGATTTGCATGAAGGCTGCAGGGGTAATTAAAAAATTGTACTTCTTTGCTCCTTTTCAGCAGCCCATTGACAAACTCCCTGTAAAACCCCTCTGTCCCAGATTCTTATCTCTGTTATGCCCCATCCCTCCAGAGCTGACCCCATAGCCTCCAGGAAGACAAATCCAAATTTAGTTTTGAAACCCATTAGTTACCTCTTATTAAACTCTTCTGTGCAATTTAACTCGCAATCAAAGGCTACATTAATTCTGAATAAAACTGGCCATGCAGAAGTTTAATGTGCCCTAACATAAATTCTGGCATTTAATTAGTTCAGATGAATGTTCCTGAATGACTCTGTGGGACAGACCCATCTATTCAAGCCAGTTTTCTTTGGGTCAAAAAATACAGCCCTTGCAGGCCTGGGTGGTCCCATACTCCAGTTTCCCAGTCTGGAGGCTCTGCTGGTGCCCACTGATATTCTCCTGTGGTAATTGTTTTTCTGTCAGAGGTTACACAGCAGAGTACAGGGCCAGCTGAACTAAAGAGGAGACGTTCAGATCCTGTGTTGATAAGTGCTGATATAAAAGTGGTGGTAATTAGATTGTGTAGCTGATGGACAAAAAGCTGTGGGATTGACCTTTAAAGGGTTAATAACTAATTACCTCTTTGCACCCCAGCAGTAAGAGCTCTTTTTTTCTGTCAAGAAATGGATGGATGGTTAGGAAATGAAAAAACAAAAAAAAGCACTTGACATCTCTGTCTGTCAGGTATCATAATTTCTCTGGTGCTTTGCTTACTCTATAGACAAAACAGGCTTGCTGCTTTTTTATTTTTTTTCCTGTTTTTTCTCCTTTGTGAATAATGGTGAGAAGATCGGCTGCCTCAGCAAGAATTGAAGAGACAGCTGGTTGTTATATTAAGTACTCACTCTCAGAGAAAGCTTTTATGTAGATTTACTTGTTAAAACCTGGCTTGCTCATGCCACTGCAGTTGCGCTGGGGTGACAGAAGGCTGACTCTGCTCTCCCTGTGCTGCCATGCTCCAAGCCCTGCCAACTGCAAATCCAGGGCATCCCAAAAACCAGCTCCCAAGTGAGGCCCTGCATCCCCAAGGATGGCTCAGGGTGCTCAGACATGCAGGCACCAGTTAGGGGGTGATACCCAGTGGTACCATTAATGATGTTGATGTCAGTGGTGTCGGGGTAGGGCCCCTCCAAGAATATATTTGTTGGCACCACGCGTGGATTTGCTTCATCATTGTCCCCATACACCTTTTGGGCTAATCTGGATGCCTGGAGGGACCTCGGTGCCTGCCCGTGGAGCCTCCCTTCCAGCTGTGCACTTCTGCAGAAATCCCTGCTAGGGAGGCAGGCAGGCGTGGAAAGGAGCCAGGATCTACAAAACTGAGGGTAGGGGGACAGTTGGGCATGCCTGGAGGCTGACATCAGCCTAAACCATGAGATCATCTCCTGGATCAAGGAGATGCAGACTGGATGAATTGCCCTTCTCGGGTTTCAGGCAGAAGGGAATCTGACCCTGTATATGTGGATATGGCACAGGGCAGCTCTGCCTTGGCACTCGCAGTTGGCTCGGTGTTCAGCAAATAGTTTTGCTGCAAAGAATTCATCCGAGTGAAAAAAATGTGAAACCTGAAACAAAGCTGACACCATTCTTCATCACTAAGATGCTGGAAAATTAGCAGGGGAAGACTTGCAGCCAGGACTGCCTGGATTGCATTTCACGCTAGATTAGATGTAAGCAGATGTAGGCAGATCGAGGCATCTTAAAAAATCCTTAAAATATATCAAGTGAGAGAGAAAAATCCCCTCTGAAGTAGTAATCACTGAATCCTTTCTATCTTCTCTGTTCTTGCGCGGTTTCATTCAGGTGCAGTGTGCTGGGTCAGGCTTCAGGGGTGGTGTGTGGCATTTCTGTGTCTCAGCCTGACTTCACACCCTGCCCACCCAGACAGCTGTGTTCCTTCAAGGAGATTATAGTGCGATAAGTCATTTCACTGTAATTGCTGAGTGGTGACGCAACTGTCCTCTCTCCTGGGTGGTGGCGGTGGTTTACCAGATCTCCCTGGCGTAACTATTGTCCTCCAAGGTCACCCCATACCCTGACTCATCTCAAAAAATGGCACATCCGTGTTAGAAGGAGGGCATGGAAGCAGATTGCCATTCAGTGTTCCAACTTTTAAAATAATTCAAGGAAGTAACAGCTGATTTCTGAAAGAGTTCTAAGAAGGGTCCAAATTAGCAGAATGAGTTTGTCAGCCTTAGGTGGTGTCTGCTTCTGTGCCTCACAGAATCACAAAATATCCTGACTTGGAAGGGACCCACAAGGATCATTGAGTCCAACTCCAGGCTCTGTGCAGGACACCCCAAGAGTCACACCATTGAGAGCATTGTCTAAATGCATCTTGAACTCTGGCAGGCTTGGTGCTGTGACCACTTCCCTGGGGAGCCTGTTTTGTGCATAGGTGGAATAACAAAGCCAGGGTCCTTTCAGAGCTCCTAGCTGAAGAATGAGAAGATGTGCCCTATTTTCCAGTATGTAATAACTCAGGAAGATGGTTATGATTGTTTTTCAGTGGTACAAGTATCTGATTATAGTGCCATTGTCTGTTATCTAAAAGGAAAGAATTGTTAAGATGGATAAAGCCTTTTAAATAAGATCTAAAAGTTTGATAAATGACTCAGTTTTAACTCTGGATTCATAAGGTCTATCTTTGTTACACCCTCAGGTTTAAACCAGAGTTACCTAATTTGCAAGCACATGCCTTTGGTAGTAGGAACAGCATTTTCTCCAGTGCTTGCAGTTCACAACTTCAAGGATGTCTTGGTGCCTAAAAGCAGCTGAGGATGTACTCAATGTACTCCTAGGTGGCTTCACTAGGCAAAATACTACCTCTTCTGTTTTTTCTCCCAAGATTCTTCATAGGTAATCTGGAATGTTTTGTCTGAAAATAAGGGTGGGTTTTTTTTCCCCATGGAAGTAATTTCTTCATTTGGAAGAAGTATAAAAGCTGTTTAAATGTCTCATGACATTAGGGAAGTGAAGATGTCCTTGTTATTATCAACCTATTGCATTTTGCCTTTATTCTCTACTTTTGTCTTGAAACATGAACTGGAAGAATTCAGTGTTTTGTAATAAGTTGTTGTGATGTGCTGTTGGGAACCAGTTCGTTTCTAACCTCAGGGTGACCATATTTTGATGATGGGTAAGTTTTTGGATGCATAGTCCAAGTAACTCAATGAATAATCCTTTATCTGACTTTTATGCTGTTAAAATCCATGTCAGTGACTCATAAAACACTGGACTATTGGAGTGGTGAAGTAGAGTTGTAATTTGTGAAGCACTGCATAAAGAAAACAAGTAAATGCAAGGTAAGAATCATCTGGCCAGCTGGAAGCATCCTCAAGGTACACAGCTGCATCGGAGCTCAAATCTCACTTGCTGTGGAAATCATCAAATATGCATTTCTAAGTGGATCAGAATGTACAGGGAGGATAAACAAGTATTCCAAAAGTGTCAGTTCAAGAAGGTAGAAGCAGAAGTCTTATCAGAAATGACAGTTTTCTTGAGTACTCCTTGTCCAAAGCAGTTTTTTGCTCTTAGTTGCATATTAAAATGCTTTGTAAAGACAAGCTGCTGTATTTTTGGCCTTCATTATATGAAATTAGACAGTAAAGTTATCAGTGGGCAGGTTTTTCTGGGACTCCAGTGTGAATTTAAAACAACTCTGTTGGCAACTTGCACCTCCTGTTATCATTTGTAGAAGATTAATCATGATTAAATTTTGTGTCTCATTAAGGTAACAATTCTAGGTGTCTTAAACCAGAGTTTGGTAGAAGGGGGCTGGTTCTGACCATAATAAAATGGGGAAGTATCTGTACTCCATCCCACTTTCTGCTGCACCAGGTTAAACCTGACAGCATCCTCTGTGTTTGGAATATATCCAAAATATCCTGAACTGACAGCTGCATAAATTAATTGCTATTTGACCAACTAAGTCTGCAGCTGTCAACTGTGATACATATTGATTGTTTTCTTATAATGCTTACTCATACAGCACTTTGTTTGTGTTCAGGAAGAGTTTTGAAGGCAAAAAAAAGTTAAAAAAAAATCTGTAGGTACAGAATTTATCTTTTAACAAAGGCAGACATAAAAAACACTCACCAGGGGTCTGCCCTGGTGATCAGTTTGACCAAGGAAATGCTGCTGATAATTTTGTTCCAAATTAAACATTGATTATCTTTATAAAATCAGAAATTCTATTTTTTTTTTAATTGTGTCTTACGTTCCTAAGGCATTGGCTTAATTAGAATGAATCTTTTTTATCCTGAACAAAGAGTGGCCCTAGTAAGGGGTTGTGCTTCTGGAGTTATAGGACTTTAAGCCTATTAACCAAACCAGTTTTCAAAATAAAGCCTAACATTTTCCTTTCTTGCATCCATATTTCTGTGTTTCTGGCTGTCAGAGGCATCTGGCTGTATTGCCCAGGTCTTAAATCTCTCTAAGTGCAGAAACCTGTGGGTTACTTTTAATACTGACAAGTTGTATCAGTAAATGGACTATGAAATCATCTCCCTAAGGATAGGTGACAGCCAGCTTTTACTCTGCCAGCTGTTTTATCAAATGAAAATTACGGAGCATTACATTAAACAGGAATGCTTTTGCCTCCCTGACTTACCCCTTAATTTTTTTGTCCAGGAAAGTAGACATAAGTGAATTCAGGCCTTCTTAAAGTTAAGAGGTTCTTCTTTGAAGGCACTTAAAAATATAAATAGTAGAATTAATATATTTTTCTTGAAAATTTGTTAAATAATTTTGAGAAGGGATATTGGTAGGAAGCTTTCGCAAATAATGTAATACATGTTACAGCTCTGTACTGAACCAAAACCAGCTGACAAATGTGCAGCAGTGAACTGTGCCAGATACATTTCTGCACACCAGCAGTGTCTCCTTCTGAGATTAGTCCAAATTTCTATATATAATCTGTTTGGTTCCCACCAAATAAAATAACAACCTGCTTCAAATATCTTCATACCTTTGTGATATCTCCTGTCTTGGCTGACGCACCAGGGATTAAGCTGCGACCTTTTTGGACTTGCACATACACATTTTACAGCCTCAGCTAAGCAGCCACTCCCTGCAGGCCACTGGAATGGATTCAGGCCTTGGTGGACTGGGCTCTGAGTGCAGTAGTTAACTCATGCTGAACTACTGGTTTGAAAAGTCCACATCGGCGTGGGGTTGTTTCTCAGCTGTTTAATTTTTTTTTTCTCCTCCACCAAAAGCAGAAGAGTTCACATTCAGCAGCAGCACTTGGCAGAATGCGTTTTGTCAAGAAGCATCTCTCCAGACCGAAGCAATCTGGTCACTCCCATGTCTGCTGTAAACTTGGTAATTAGAAGAGAAAACAGTGGCTGTTCACAGCTTTGCTCTTAAAGGGGATAATGGGGGATTTCTAACTGAAATCAAAGAGGAAAGGACTTTTTCATTGTTTTATATAGGCTCTCTTATGCAAGCCACAACAAATATGTGGATATGACATGATCCAAAAAGATGTAGCTTTTACTGGCATTTACATAGAAATGCCAGTTCTCCCCTTTCTGTGTTACAGTAATAGCAAAGGCTGTCTGATTTATATTTACTACAAGTGGGTTGGTGGGAGGGAAGCTGAAAATTTTCTTGAAGTTTGAAACTTTTCCTTCTGTGTTTTCTGTGTGTTTCTGAGAAAATCACTGTTGAGGGAAACTGCTGCGTGTCCCACAGTGTTTATGTCTTGAAGGCATTGTCCTTGCCATTTATGGTGTCCAACACACACGTCCCAGCCATGTAGCACCAGCATGGATAAACGAGCACTCGTCATTAACAAATACGCATGGGTAATATGATCTAATGCTATTCTGGTCAATAGGAAAATTCGAAGTCGTTGAATTTGGTTACATGACTCCTCGAGGCTCCCTTGAGAATCTTGGCCCAAAGCAAAAGGGGAAAGAAAGCCTGAGTTGAGGTCACCCGTGTGGATCGCAGGGCTTTGTCTTGTGTGGTTGTGCAGTGTGGCCTCAGGGCTTTATACACAGCAGACATGCTGCACAGCCTCCTTTCCTCATCCCCGGTGCCTCCTGGATTGGTGTATCTAAGAAAAGGGCCATAGCCCATATGGGGATTTGTAGGTGCTAAAAAGCTAGAAGCAGAAAAATTCTTCAGCCTTTTCTCAGTATTCTGTGAGAAGACTGTCTTTCCTATGTAAACTATTTTAAACAAGGTCACAGTTTCATAAACTTCTTGCACTCACAAGTTGTTTTGCAAGATTGTTATGGCTTCGACTTTGAAAATATTATGGAATAGGTCTCTTAGGACTTGGCCAATCCTCTCAAGGGGTGGATGGCCGAGGAACCAATTACCTATTGCCACTCAACACACTTTTTGCGATCTATCCTATATAGTAGTCAAAAAATTATTAAAAAAAAAGCTTCGGCTTCCACTGTTCATGAGCCTGGACTCTGTGTCGTTTTCTTTATGCGCCTCGGACGTAACAGCGACAGGGATTTACTGTTCCAAAGGTAGTTGCTCCTTCATCATGTCCTCCTAACTCAGGCTCAGCTGAGCCCATACAGTATCCTGGCTTTCCCACAGGGAGAGCTCTGTGCTGTCTATGGATTATGACTGGGAACAGTGGGTGTTCTATGGTGTTGCTGCTGATTTCAGCTGCTGTGGCTGAGGCCAAACTTCAGCCTGCAGAGAGAGAATCTGCCAGGGACTGGCCATGTCCCCTCTGCTCCCTCCACATAGCCACAAAACTGGAACAAGGGAGTCCAAAAGGCTTCTTCTGTGAGAGGGTGGGGAACATGGTCTGTGTCTTATCTAGTGGGGCTTCCTCCTGCTGGTGTCATTATGTTGGTTTTCCTTCTAGAAACTGAAAGACTAGACAAGAGTTTATCACCAAACTTCATCCTGAAAGGATGGGGTTGGCACATAGAGATTTTCTCCCCTCTTTTCTCTGATTTACTATTAGGATGCTGAATTGCTGACTTCGTTTAAAATTCCTCCTACCATTAGAAGCATATGTTTCTGATTTTCTTTCTTATGATGACGTAGTTTGCACTCTTACCCAAGAGCTGTTTTCTTAATAGGACCAACTATATTTGGAATCACTCTGAATTGCTCTTGAAATGGAAGATCGATGTCAGTATTTCTGGCAATCTTTCACTATATTTCTTTCCCCATAGTTGAGTATTAAATGACTATTCAAGCTGGAACACCTACACCATTTTATTTTAACATAACTAGATTTGTTTTATTTGAGTGCTATATATACTCCTAGACTAGCTGATACAGGTAAACTTATTAGTGGGATGGTTTGGGGAGGATTTAGTAAATAACAGAAAGAGGATGCCAGTGAGTGTAGAGGGTTGTGCTTTGCATCAGTTTACACACAGTGATATCTTACAAGCTTTAGAGACATGATCCTGTGTTGACACTGTGACATCTGTATCTCAAGCACACTTGACTGGCATTTTTAAAAGTATTTGCGCAGGGCAGTGATCTGGATCCCGTTGAAACCCCCTATCCAGAGGACATTAGAAGACCTCATGGGTTTTGTTAGTCAGCTATGTAATTTCCTGTGTCATGATTATGCCTACAGCATCCATGTGGGAGATGACTGTTCTCTGCTCTTGGGGCTGGTCATAGGTAGTCCATCACAGTCCTCCCAGTCCTGAACAACAAAACCAAGAAATGTCAGTCCTGAGAGGGAGCACTCAGCTCAGTGCTGGTCTGGGCCTCGAACCATCTTGGAAACCTGTTTAAGACTCTCTTGTTTGAAAAAGCAGCTGATCTTTCTCAAGAACAAAACAGTACCCAAACTGCCCAAAAGTTCAGACTCATTTTGGACTAGACTTTGTGTTTCAGCAACTTTAAACTCTGTGTTTGACTCTGGAAGGAGAAAGTCACTCACCTGATCTGACCCACTGCAGAAGTGGGCTGTCTTATTTCATCTGTTTATGCTGCGTAGATCTTGATAACTGGATTTGACTCGTGGTTAGAAAGGCAGCCAGGCTTCATGGGAGTCTCCTGCTTCTACACTAGCACTGTAAAAAGCATCCTGTATACTCCTTCCATAAAAATACTCAATTATTCTCATTTGTCTGGGAATTTGTCATGGTTTAACTTCTATTTACTTGTGCTTGTATTTCTCAGCATGTTAAAAGATCTCGTGTTTCTTTAATATTCTGCTTATATAGGTCCGTGTCTTGTGGAATCTCTCAGGTTTTACTATGCAGAACAGAGAGCAGGGTTCTTCTTAATAGACACCCTTGGGTACTTGGAGAATATTTTGGACACTCCTCATGCATACTCTGTAACTGGAAGTGTTCCTATGGCATGCAGTGATTTACGGGGAGCAAGGCAGGAGAAAAAAAAAGCATTTTTAGCATGGAATAATCCTGAAAAGAGTGCTTGATTTGGCAATAATTCCTGGTGATAATCTAGATTTTATCTGCATTTATTAAATCCATTTATTCCCCTTGTAAGTTTTGGTTAACTGAAAGGTAGATTTTAGGAGCACACTGATGTTGTGTGGGTGAGACACAGCAGGAACCCATAGCCAAGGACATGAAATATATGGAAATGGGGCGAAAGGAGGGGTTTTGGTGGGGGAATCAGTGCTCTGACTGCTGTGGGTTATTTGTGTCTTGTTTTTAGGAAAATGAAAGAGCATAAGCCCAAGAGCTTATTCTGGAAGTGGTTTTATGATAATGGTTTTCAGCCATTTGAATAGGCAGGTACTTAATTTTTTTTCCAGTAGCAGAGCCAGCTCCTCCACAGCAATTTAATTTGAAACTTCTGAATGATGGATTTACTTTTCTAGTTATCCTTCAAAGACCCTGTGAAGCCCACAGATTCCCAAGGGTCTGAACTCCCCCCGGTAGAAACCACCTCTCTGAAGTGCGGAGGAATGAAATAAAAAGCTCCAAAGAAAATAACAAGAGAAAGCAGAAGCTACCTGTAGCAGGTTAGAGCAGCTCCAGTAGCAATACAGTTGTGAAGGAGTTAGTATTGGATACATTTTTCAGGAAATCCCTCTATATAAACTTTTCTTTCCCAAGTACTTTCCCAAGATGGGAGCTCAAGTACTTGAGCTCACATCACTTTTAATTGGCCTCACAGGAGTCTCAGCCAGTCCTTGCCCATTCCTGTGCTGTGGCCGCTCTGCAAGGGAGAAGATGGTGTTAAGGGATTTAGTGTCACTGAGAATGTTGGGTGTCTGTGGTTTTGTGCTTGGTCCTGGCCATCGTTTCCCTTCTCCAAAGTGAAGGAAGAAGCTCAGAATTATTTTTTTTTTTTCTGAGCTTATTCCAGAATAAACTTTTCATTTGAGGGTTCTAAAAGACCATCTCTTCCCCGAGACTCCTCCTGAAGCCACACATGCATCAGGGTTTGTTGGGTGATGGCATAGCCACACTGAAATAACATTTTTGAAGCAAAATCATAACCATTACTGAGTTATATAAATATCAGCATTTGGCACTGTTGTACAAAGCCAAAAGTATTGCTGGGAGAAAGCAGTTAATTAAAAACTGCTTTGCAGTGCTGTGCTTCTCCTTGTATTAAAAATAAAATGGAACATCGTGAGCAGTTGGTCTTGCTGTTTTGTAAACAATTTTCTTCACGTTTTCTCCTCTTTACTTTTGATAATGGTGAGGAATTATACTGCTGATCAAAGAAGCTGCATCGAGTCTGCTGCGGTGGGACCAGAAGCTTTTCCATAGCTCTGCCAGTAGGAGTTACTGTCCCACAACAGACCAAAAATGCTCCTTGCTTGGGATCATTACAGTTGTAGTAATCTCCCGTTCCTTGGGAGGCATAACACACACACACATCACTCTAAAAAGAAAATATATTTAAGCATGACACATGGCTACATAGATGCTTTTGAGACTGAGTAATCCAGGAGAAAGGGGGAATGGAGGAGGAATGGAGCAAGATGATAAGATTCAAGAAAAAACCTTCTCCAGCTTGGATGCTGAAGAAGTTCCCAAACAGTTAATTCCTGCTGCATATTTTTGCACTTCTCACTTAAAATAGAAAAAAAACCTGAAAGTGATCACAAATGCCAAGAATTTGAACGGGAACTGTGAACCCCCTTGCAAACTTACAGCTTGTTCAAATTCGCCTTTAGTATTTCATAGACAGAGGAGTTTTACAGGTAAGCTCTGAAAGCTATAAACAGCTGAGTGAAGGTACGTGCCAGATCATCCTTGCACTCAAGGAAACCATTTCCAAATGCTGTCAGAAGTGCATCCATATGTTTGAGACTCATGGCCAGATGTATGGCTGTGGTCATGGCTGGAGAAACATTTGCACAAGGGCTTGAACCTCCCCAGTGTTTATTGCCTGAGTCAAAACAAAGTCAGACAGGGATCAATGAGCCCTCAGGGCTGCAGAACAGTGGGGGCTCAGGTGTTCATACCACCAGCTAACCCAGGTCTGTTTTGCCACACGTGCAGGAATAGCAAATCTGCTGCTTGACTGAGCTCCTCCCATCCTCCCTGCTCTGTGGGGAGATGCCCATGAGGATTTGTGTCGATCCAAGGCAGCGAGTTTTGTGTGTGAGGCACAGTGTGCTCCATGTATTACAAAATAGATTTGTCTGTAAACGATGCTGACCTTTACTGTGGTTCGGTCTGCTTGAAAAGAAAGCCCTGAGGAGACATCCTCTATGGAGTAGACAACACTGTGATTTCTGTAATCTGCATGTGGTATTTCTGATTTAGGAAAGGCTAAGCCATTTTGTTGCTGTCTCTGCCCACCAGATACCTTAACATCTTCTTTTCCAGTCTCTGTCTGGCAATTCTGCTCTAACCCAAATTATTTCAGTAGGATTCGGTGTGTAGAACATAGTTGTCCCATGAAGAATTCCAGTATTTTTGCGTGCCTTTGTTGGAGTTAATGGTGTTCCTCACACAACTGACTTCTCTCCTATAAACAGAAAAGCCACACGCAAGCTGCCATTGGAAGTGTTCAAAAACCATTAGGATATGGCACTTGAAGACATGGTTTAGTGGTGAAGGTGGCTGACAGTTGGATTTGGTGATCCTAGAGGTCTTTTCCATAGATTCTATGATTCCGTGCCATGATGTGCATCCTAATATGGACCATATTATAAACCCATTTGTGTGTGCATTTCTTAGCCTCAAAGGAATATCTTTTAAGCATCACAGTTCATAGCTATCTCTCACTGTGGTATCTTGGCAGTGCATTTGCAACACTGCAAACAATGAAATAGAAAAAAATCCTTCTCTGCTTGTGAAGAGGTGGAAGTGTTTTACTAGAGTCTGTGAGAAAAGCATTGATGAAGAAACAGGTCTTTCAGCAAATCTGATGGTGGCAAGGACATGGGTATTGCTGGAAATCCTTTGGACTGTGGTGATGATTGAGGGCCCACCCTGGATTAATATCCTTTAATAGTATTCCTGTAGAAAAAAAACCACTACTTTGCCCAAACGCATACTGTGTGTCCTCCTGCTCACCTTCAGGAAGCTCTTCCAGAGTGTTAGCTCAGCCATTGTGATACCCTTTGTCCTTTCTCCTTGGACCTGTCAAACCTTTTGTGTCTGACTGCCATTGCTGAAATAACTGAGTCTGGTAGAAAGGCAGATGCTCTCTGGGACAGGATAAGCTTAACTTAATGTATGAATCCCTTAGATTAGTACAAAACCCTGTTCTTGGATGCGCTAGAGAGCAGGGGACCAGCACAGGCTGTGGTGAGATGCAGCACACGGATGTTTGATTGACCCATGGTGAGAACAAAACCAGGCACCAAGCCCCGTTTCTTGTGAACTCTTTGCTCAGATGGGCAAGGCAAATATGCTCACCTGGAGTCAAGGTGGGGACCAAGTCTTTTTGTTTCCTTTCTGGGAACTGGAAATGGTCCCACCTCACTTGAGACATCACTGCAGTAGGATGCCTGCCCTCAAATGGTTAAGTGCTGATGCTCCTCTGAGTTATTTCCTGCTTCTTGGGAATGTGTTAAGCACTAAATGATGCATGAGCACCTTGGAGGGAGGTGTTACATTCTGTATGAAACTGTACACAGAATATTTGTTTTACACTGATGATTTTATTCTGGTTCCAGGAGAACTTGACATGCTAAACAGGCCCTGAAGCAAAGCAGTAATTTGCGTTCCTCTAAACAAACACATCCTCTAATTACTGTTTTAAAGGTGGTATCACATAGGAGGAAGCAATAGAAAATAATTTTATAGGGTGGGACACATGTCAAACTGGCACTGGGATGAAAAAAATGTCCTGAAGTTGTAACAGCTTGTCTTTATACTTGGCATGCTGCTTTGCTTGCCCTGAATTTAGTAAGATCTTGGGTGTGATATTTCCTAGGAAAGATTCTCATCTCAGGGATCGGTGTCTGTCAGATTGCAAAAATGGTGGTTTGCTTATCAGTTGGCCTCTGCTTTATGGTTTTTGCTTTTATTATTTCCTTTTTCCCATGCATGTTTTAGCAGGTGAGTGCTTCTAATGTCAGCTGGGGACTGAACAGGGCTCTCCTGTCAAGGTAAAGACAGGAGACACTACAGCCTAAATTGGAAGAGCCCATCTCTGCAGCAGGGATTGTAACAGGCTCCTGACAACCACACATGAGGTACAGAGGGAGATCCAGATCAGGCAGTCATTAGAGTTTTATCTTGAGAAATGTGCAATCAAGACAAGCCAAAATGTCTTGGTAATTTAGATTGCAGTCAACTTTAATTATGAAACCAAACTTCTGATCCTGTCTTCTCCCTCTGGTCACAGCTTACAAAGTTTAATTGGCCTCAGAGATGACATATTTATTTTCAAATGGGCTGTTTTGATTTCTGCAGCGTGAAAAGAAAATGAAGCCAATCCAGTTCTAGTGGCAGACCACTAGACAAGTTGGCATTTGTTAAACACTTGTATGTGTTCTTCTGAAGCTGCCATCCCCTACCTTTGCCATGTCACCAGTGGTGATGCTGAGCGAGTTATGGGCCCTGGGCAACAGCATTCTCTGCTCTCCTCTGTGAAGGATAATAACAACAGCAGCTTCAATTTGAGCTCACTTTTTTATTCCATGTGTTGACTAGTAGAGTTAGATCTCCCATACAGCATGTTTGAGATCATGACTGTATAATTACTCTGTATTATTTATTAAGTGTCTCTTAAGAATTTTCCAAATGCTCCGTATGCTTTCACTTTAAAAAAAAAAACCTGGAACTATTTAGTTAAAAGTTGGCTATATTATTAACTGAAATTGCCTTCTAATTATCTAGGTTGAGGTAGTTTTCCTCCTATTAGTGTGGACCTTTTCTGTCACTTCTGTTACACATTTTGTGTACATAAACTTGTCTTCCTCACACTCCAAGAGGAAAATAATGTGCCTGGAGAAAGCAACCATTAGACAACATCCCAACATGCAAGATCTCTGCAGTCCATGCTAGTAGCAGAGAGAGAATAAAGATTTCATTTAAAGTCCATGTCATCTGATTTGTTCCTCCATGTTTTAATAAAACATGTGGAATGTTACCACTGACTGCAGCCACAACATCCTGGCAACATGTCTGGGAATGGGCCAAATGTATCAACACTTGACGTACCAACCTAGACAGACACTCAGCAAAGAGCACAGGAATATAAAGAGCAGAAAAGGTGGGGAAAAAAAACATTTTTAGCTGTACTGCACTGTATGGATCGGTACAGTTCGCCACCAGAAACCTGTTAACATTTCAGAAAACAAACACTTGTTTAAACAATTTCCTTCCTCTGGAATTCAGTCAGAGGCTTCTTTGTTCAGACTCTTCCAAGCTGATTATTTATTCTTCATCTGAAAATATTTTAGTTTCCTCAGAGGAAACTGTAGCATGCTTTGGCTAGCAGTAGCTTGAGTTTGCACAGTACAAGATTGCTGCAATAATGGCAATAAATAGTGCCTTCCACAAATGCTCGTTCCCTTTTCTAAGTGGGATTGCTCATGATAGGGCAGGAATTGTGTGCAGGTGGGGCCATTGCTTGTATGAATATCATGCCCAGCTGAGTTTACATATTTGATATGATCCTGCCTGACTCCAAGGAGATAAATTAAATTAAGTTCTCAGAAGGGAAGTAATTAGACCATGAAACAATGGCAAAGATAAGGCACTATTGGAGAAAATGTCCTCGAATAAACAGGGAGCGGAGGGGGCTCTAAGTGGAGAAATACACGTTTCCTCAGCTCTCAGTAGATTAGCAAAGCTAAGATTTCTCAAAATTAAAATGAGAACCAGAGGGGCTGCTACAGATCTGGTAACCCTGGCTTTGGGGAGAGAACAGGATAGTTGGGGAATGGTGCTGTCAAGGAATCTCCATCAGAGGTAGGCGCTGGGAGGAAGGATTTCAATGTGGGTGGGCTCCAGGCTTCAGCCTGTTCTCTTGCTTGCCACAGACCTGTTGTGAATTAAGTAGAGTTTCCTACATTCAGTGTCCACAGGAAAAAAAAAGGCTGAGAGGTCCCAGAAGGGGAAGACCATTTGTGTGAAGGTGTCAGGAAAACAAGGAATCTGCCCACTGGAGTTACGGGGCAAGAGGGTTTAGCCAACTGCCTTCAACCCAGAGAGAGGTGGAAGAAGCAGAAGAAGTGCTTGGCAAAGTGTGCTGGTTGTTGACATGAATTTATTTCTTCTAAAATGGAGCAGATTCCCAGGCCTGAGATCTGCCTTTGTAGTCACTGAGACAACCGATTTTTTATTATTTTTGCTGACTTTTAGTTAAGCAAATAATAAATGCTACCACAAGGAAGTACTGTATCACCTTCCTTTTAAATTATCTGATAGAATACTTTGTTTGTAGAATCAGGCTCTAAATCTCTTCCTAGTTACATTAGTTTTACATTTGTATAATTTTTTTCACTTCAACAAGGTTGTTTCTGAAATAAAATCTAACTGGATGTAATCAGCTAGTAGAGTGAGCAGCTTGCAAACAGTGACAGTGGGATTCTGAGGGTTTTTTATGTGGATCAGCCAGAGG
Organism: Struthidea cinerea; assembly: GCA_013397865.1. Lineage (NCBI taxonomy): Eukaryota > Metazoa > Chordata > Aves > Passeriformes > Corcoracidae > Struthidea > Struthidea cinerea. The sequence goes on from VZTI01001471.1 coordinate 1,205,729, forward strand.
ATCTGGAAGCCTATGATTGTGAGAAGTAAAGGCATATTTTCTGTAAAAATGTCTCAAAATAGCTGTTGTACCATCTTATCAGGTTTATGTGAGCCATGGATCCCTACAGAGAAGGATATTGCTTGATTTTTCATTGGATGAAGAAAGATGGTATCACCACTGGCACGACACATGGGAGGGATCTTCTTTATCAAACAGCATACCTAATCATACTGAATCCTTAGAAATTATTTAAAATATCTTTTAGTCTGTAAAAATGAATTGATATTGTGAAATGTGTAACAGTCCCCATTTCAAGGGCATTCACCTGGACATCATAGGTTTCTGTGTTAGAAATCCATGAGTATTTGACTAAAGTAGTCAGGCTGTGGGTGAGATTTCTTGAGATGGGAGCAGATGGTTGTGCTGAGGGATAAGGAAATAGACCCTTCTTCATCAATTCTGGACCATGATTTGAAGCTCAGTGAGTAAAATGGCCTCTTGATTTCTGCTGCTGGCCTCACTCCCTGCTGTGGATGGATATTTCATCCCCAACACCACTCAGCCTGTTTGTAAAATGATGAAAAGTAAATCCTGTTTGGAATGGAGGATTAATGTAGTCAAGGGGTTGCAGTGAGAGGGTGTGCACATATCTGTCTTGTTTCATACTGCAAACCATCACCACAATGTCTGAGTAATGCACCGACTGGATGAGGAATTGCCAGTTTCTGGCAAATTCAGCAGAGGTGTTAATCACTTTGCTTTTGGGGTTATAAAACACAGGTCACACACTTACCTGCTTGAAGTTTGGTAGCTCATTTTAGATTTCTCTGTTTGAAAGTCCTCTTTAGTATTTTTTGTGGGCAACCTGGGCAAGCAAGGAGATGTTTTAGTCTTGGAAGAGATTTGATGTATTTGATGGAGAGTTATGTTCTAGCTTTTTCTGACCATCTTTAGAAATGCTTTTCATAGCCGACGTCCTCAGCAGACGTGTACACGGGTGAAGTCTAGAACTAGGAAGGATCTTGCACAGCGAGTGGATTCATCCTGGGGGGCAGCTGACAGAGTTATTTTAGAAGGCAGATTCCTTCCTCAGAGTTTCTGCAAGGATGGGGAAGTTTTCAAAAGGAGCTGTGCTCTTGGTCTGCTGGGTCAGCACATCCTCAGGTTGCTCTGCTTAGGCCCCGTTCCCAGCAGGCATATCCCTCTCAGTGGGTGCTGAGAGAGGTCTCAGTTCCTTTTCAGGCTGAAGTCCCCTCCCTGGGTGAATTTTTCCACTTTTGAGGTCCGCTTCTACTTTAATCAACTGAAAGTTGAGTTCTTTTGGGCCATTAGGCATCTGTGTTCTTCCTCCCAAGAGGACAGTTATTTTGGCAGAAAAAAAGAGATTGAAGTTGTTTATCTGCAGAGCTCTTTGGCCAAGTCCCACCTTTGAATTGTAGAATTGTTCTTTGGAAGGAAAAGGAAAGCCTGAGAGCCAAGTTAGGATGCAGATTGCCTTCATGTGTTCCAAGGCCCGAGGAAATGATCTGCAGAAGGAGTTGGGAGCCTGAAAGCAGCCTTCCAGAAAGTCAAAATGTTGGATGGAGATATGCATAGAAATAGGCAAAGGCTATGCTGGAGCTCCTGTCCCTCGCTGGAGCTCAGAGATCTACCCCTAGGCAGTACATCAGCAGCCTCTGCTCACCCGGGAGCCCTCTTGTCCTTGCTGGAGGTGGGTATCCAGCTGAGAGGGGCTTCCTGCTTGTGGTTGTGCACTCCCTTCCTTGTGAGATTCCTGGCAGCTCACAAGTCCCATCTCCTGGGTGGCTTTGCTTGTCTAAGAACCTCCTGGTATTAGATGTTTTCACCCTTTCCTAGTGACAGTGGCACCAGGAGTGCAAGATTCAAGGGTCAGGAGGAGCAATAGATAAGATGGGAATAGGCTAGGAAGGTCCTTAAAAACACAAATGAATGTGTCATGTCACAGGGAATAGGCAATGAATGGTGCAGAGATGTGCCCAGTCAAAAACATGGACTAGGAAATGTGCTTTGCCACAGTGTGAGTGAATGAAAAAGGCCAGAGAAGAGGAGATTGCAGTAACTGAAACTGCATGTTTGTGGTTCTTCCCTTCTCTTTATTTTATTCCTGACTGCTCCCCTGAGCAGGGTCTCCCAGACAGCACAAATGGAAACACAGGTCTTTGGAAACTGTGACCTGCTGTCACCACATGGCATGGCTGGTGCAGAGATGACTTGTGTGTGTGAGACAGCTGCCACAGGGAAGAAAAGAGTTTTCCACCTTCAGGTGGGCTTCTGACAAAGAGTAAATGGGTGGAAAGCAGCTGAAAGCAGAGGAGAAAATAAGACATAAAAACAAAACCAGAAATGCAGAGAAAACAGGAGACACTGAGTAACAATTAGACTAATGTGAGATTAAGTGTTTTTACTGTTCACACTGCGTGATTAAGTACTGTGAGATTTGACGACTCTGATTATCTACTCAGAAGTGTATTTATGTCTGTCAACAGCAAAATGACATGTTAGAAACAGAGGATCACCTGCCCCACCTGTATCTGGTATGGAGTTTGCAGAGCATAGTTCAACAGTTTAATAATCAAAATTTTAACAGTGAATTGTGTCTGAACTGAGCACACATGGCTGATGCAATATTAACTGCTCAGCAAATTTTGTACATTGGATTTCGACCGTGTGACTTCACTGGTATTACAGGCCTGGTTTCAGGTCACTGAAAGCTGTCTGCCTCCTGGGGAGTCTGCTTGACTCGTTCATTATGGTGTCACCAGAACCAGTTCAGAGGTCTGACACCAGCATGGTGTGGACCAGCTCAGGTGTGAATAAAGACACCAGGTTTGGTTATCTTATCTTCTAAATATCTGCAAGCGTGTGTCCTTGGAGTAAGAACTGACGCTTTCCTGCCCGTTCCAGCTGACTGGTTCCACTTGGTTGTACCTTTCAGAAAGATAAATAAGGCGTCAGAGCTCATCCTCATGGATTCCTTGGTGTCTGGTGTCTCTGGAGGTTTCTGGCTGGTTTTGTGGCAGTAAGTTTGTGTCTCTCAATGTGCCCGTTAGTTGGCGTGAAGCCACACATGGAAGCCCAAGTATATTTTGGGCATATGGAGTCATGTTTGTTTTCCCCTAAACATTTCCAAAGTATTTTTCACAGTGTTTGCTGGTAGTTGGTGCCAGCCTGAAGCCTGAGCATGTTTCCATGCTAACTCCAGCTGCCTTTGAGATCCTCAAAACTTCTTAAACAAATTCCACTGGTTTTGCAAACTTTGGTTTTCAGTCCTAGGTTAAAGGTGGATTTTTTTTTAAAGTGTGAAGACAGTGTTTCCAGTCATGCTTCAGAGCTTTGTGAGTGGGGAGAAATGTACATTTTTCAGTGTGCTTGGTTTGAAGTTCATGATTTCATAATGAAAATTGGCTGAAGTTAGGTGGTTAATGGAAAGTCAGAGCCACAGCATTAACTCAGCAGGTAGATTCCTCCCTCTTACCATCCTATTGAGAGCACACAAATGCCCTCCTGGCTGGAGGAAATAATTATTTGCATCACACATGTTGTTATTTTAAAATCCCACCAGAACACAGAGTAACTTGATAATGCAGCAATTCACAAGTTGAAGTATAACTAGATGGATAGAGCAATAAAACAGGGCAAAAAGACTAGGACAGGATGCCTGTCAGGTTGGTACTCCGATGCACTTTGGATTTGAACTTCAAGGGGCACTGTGCAGGAGAGTGTGACACATGAGAAGACACATAATTGATAAGGACCTGTGCAATTCTAGGTTTTAAGCTAAAGCACAAATTAGGAATTGTATAGGAACATCTGTGCCTGCATCTGTGTCGCATTCGGAATTGAGACATTCTGTAAATTTTATTCCAAATCCATCTCTTGAGAGATCACCAGATCGCAGATGATAAGACCCGTGGGACTGTGTACATTCATCTAGAAATGAACTTCTAACCTCATCAGTTTGTGATGCTAATCACATTGCCAACTACTTTCCCAGCAGTTTCTTCTTGTTGTGCTCAGCATCTATGAAGCACTGATACACTTGCAATTTCTGACAAGACACGGGATTTATTGATGCCACATAAAGCTGAGGTAATGATAAAAAAGAGAAAGGGCTGGTGACTGTTTCATGATGTATCATAAATGAATGCATCACTCCAGTTAAGCAGACAATAGGCAGGAGTGAGTGCTATAAAATCACACCCCTTGCTTTGTAACTCCTTTTTTTTCTGGGAGAAGCCAGGCATTGAGTCACCTCAGAGGCTGAGCTGGAGAATACCTTCTCCCCACACACATGCTCCACCCAGCTCAAATTTGAGAAACAAGATGTATTTGTTGTCCTAGGGGTTCTTCAGCATCATCCTGACAATCTTTATTGGCAGATGCTCTTTAAGCAGGATACAGCTTTCATTTATTAATTCACCTTTATTCGTGGGGAGCAACATAGCTTTTAGCACAGCAGAGAAGGGGATGTTACCAAATGGCCTGTGTCCATCATCACTAAGGCTGCATTTAGTACCATTTATTTTAGTCTTCATCTAATAGCTACCTTTCATTCTAAATACCTTGAATTAATTAGATGTATTGCTTAGGAAAAAATGAGTCACCATGTGTGACTTGTATGTGTGACTTGGCTGCATAAAATATTAGAAATCTATAGAACTGTAGCTTATAAGCCAGTTGGTTTGAAAACATTTTCTTGAATGCCATGAAACAACCCACTTTTTCATACTGATTTCTTCTTAATGACATGAATGAAAACAAGGAATTGACAAAGAGAAGCTTTCTGTTATTGTCCTTTGAAGTACATTTATTAACTCTTGCTTTCAAAGTATTTTTATTTCCATTTCTTCTTCATCGTGACTTGCAAAAAGTCAGTGGGCAGTGGTAAAACCTAGCTAGAATAATGGAAAAACAACCACATGTCATTGCAATATTGCTCTTTAGCCCTACTGTTCCCACAGCTAGACACGCATTTATTTTACATGAAGGATTTGCTGTCTTTTAACACTAATTGCTGCTCATGACATTAATATTGTGCTTGTTGCTGTCTGAAATATTGGTGTTGTTAACCTCTATGCTCTGCTGCAGGACAGTGCCACAGTGCCATATTTAAAAAACATAAATTCTTTCTACAATGGTTATTAGGGATTTAAAACCATGGAAAGATTCCAGTCTTCCAGCCCTTCAGTGCCTATATCACCCTTAAAAATTTTTTAGATATTTGATATCTGAAGATACCCAGGAGGAAGTTTGAAAGCACTTTGATGCTTAGTTACTGTCGGAAGTTACTTGCATCATATGGTACCTAATAATCTTTAGAAGTCTGGCCCTTGGCTACTAACTGGGTGTTTTTAAAAATTATACTTCCATGCCATAAGAAAAGAGGGAACTGCAGCTTAAAGTCCTCTTTTCTGGACAAGTGGCTGCAAGTATAGAGCTGGCTTCTGGATTAAACTCCTCTGTTACCTCTCCAAAGGCACTCTGGAGACACTTGAGAATCTGGGTTTCTGTCTCCTAAAAATAGAAACCTATACATAGGGTCCCTATGCTCCACACTAATACATGTAGCAGGAATAAATGAACTTCACTGTTTAATTTTTAATTAGACTCCCTTTATGATATCCTTTGTAAAACTGGGGAGATTAAGCTTCTCAAATTTATTCTCACCTGGTTAAAAACCAATTAGCTGTTATACACAAGCAAAATGCATCCTTATTAACAAGGATTTCTGCTAATTATATTGTTCTGGTTAAATGACTTTTCTGCCACTTGATGTATTGAGTTCAAGTCTACTTTGGACTGTACAGTGATGCTGCCAAGACATGAATCCAGCCAACTGAGACCCCCAGCAGTCTTGCCTGATTAAAGATTTTAAGATTTGGCCCAGCTGAATTGTTCCATGATTAATTCTGCCCATTGCTGGGAGGTTTTTTTCCTGTTCTCTCCCTCTGCTTCTTTCCTGAAGACCCCATGCAAAGCAAACCCAATAGCAGTGGAAGTAGAAGACGTATTTTTGTCCCTGGTATCTGGGAAGATTGGAAATAAACCAGGCTTGAACATCAGTAGGCTTCACTTAGGCTTTGAAATGTCAGGTTCAGTCATGGAGGGCTGGAGCCGTGTTCTCCTCTGTCATTTCTCAGCTGTGCAGTGGAGTAGTGCCTGGACTTCCAGGAGTCCCACTGCTTTCACAAGTGTCAGGCGATGCGGATCTGCCTTTGAGTTCGGTTTTCTACGCTCTGTGATTGAGGACAGTAACTCATAATGAACGTGGAGTGGCACATTCTGTCCTCCGAGATCAATCCCCCGCTGTGCAGAGCTTTCCCACTTACTCTTTTATGGTACAGGGTGTCTGTGACTCACCCGAGGGCTATTGGCACTTCCCACAGGCGACTGGGGGAGCAGTCTTCTGTGTAGGAGTATCCTAATACAGTGATGATGAAATGTGGAAACCTGCCTAGCCTCTTACTTATCCTTCTGTCTCAATAAATAAAATCAATTGGCTTCCCAGTAGCCTGGTGGGAAGGAGGGGGTTTTCTGACAGGCTGCTGATGAGTTTGTCATGTGGCTTGCCCCAGCAGATCGAGTACTTGAGTCAGAGCCACTGCCTGGATGCCAGCTAAGGATTGCCCAGGAGCCTCAGGAGAGCTGTGCTCCAGCATCCCAGTCTGCCAGGCTTCTCTGCTCCCTGGACGTGTGGCCCTGGGCCAGCCAGGTGGGCAGGGTGCAGGCAAGCACAGCTGATGCACAGTGGCCCCAGTGACACAAATACATCAAGACTTGACCAAGACTCAAACCCACCCCTGCTAGGAGAAGCAAAGTGGTTATTATTGTACCCCCTGCACACATAGGGTCTCCAACCCATTTTGGAGGGCATTTGCTGTTCCTCACTGTAGGAGACACCTGCAGCTGGGCAAGTGTGACACTGTTGGCCGCTGGCATGGCACTGAGGAACTGTAATCTGCTTTAATTGTCACATGCACACCCAGTCTGATGAGACTCAATCAAAGCTTGTGATTTTCTCAGCTGCCCAGCAACAACTGGCAGAGCTCAGCATGCTGAGGACGACTCAGCTTCATTGGGGGACAAGAAATTTATGCTCAGGATATTTGTGCTTGGTTGCCCGTTTTCTTTTCTGTTTCTCTTGTGGAGAAAATGTGGTTTTGAGGTGTAAACCTCTTTGGATGTGACTGTAGAGCATAGCCCTGCTTCCTGCTGTGAGGCAAAGTGTCTTTTTGGTTACATCAATGTTTTCTGAGTACATAAACCATCTCTGCCTTTGTGCTGTTACTTGTCCTTATCATCAGCAGTTCAGCTCCACCTCACCCATATGCATGTGCAGCTTTTAGAGTAACCCAAGAGATAAAGATGCTGTAAAAGTCACAGCTGGGAGTCGCAGTTCTGTCACATCTGGGTGACAGCTACATTTTGTTCCCCATATGGTGGAATGAAATACCTGGTTTTGTTATATCTTTCAACTCTGTACTTGTCTGAATAGGCATTTTTCCATGTTCCTGTGCAACTTACCTATGCAGGTGCATGGGTGTAAAAGCATTCACCCTTCATTAGTATGTATTCAAACCAGTGAAGGAGATAATGGTAGACAACAACACCCCTGTGTCTGTGTCAAATGGGTATTTCACGGATGGCAGGGCTTTCTTTTCAGAGGTGCAGTGTCTGCTGCCAGGTTTCAGATAGAAATGAGTGTATGTGTACACACTGCACTCATCTGAGAGCCAGGAGGCCACACAAAGTGTTACACCAGTTATTCAGCTCTTCATTCACCGCAAACTAAAGATCTCCTCGTTTTGTGAGGCAATGTACAAGGATAGTTGCTCTGACTGCAGCCAGATCACTCTTCCGAGAGTGTCAGTCTTCCTGTTTTTCAGGGGTTTTGCCAAGAGAACCTGCTTTTATGTTCTTGAAACACCTCCAGAGCAACCCGCCTCGGCACAGGAGCTGCTCACCACCTTTAACTGCACGTGGCTCCTCAGTCTCCCAGGCGAGGGAGTGGGAATCAGATCTAATTACTGGCTGCACATGTAAATCCATAGTCCTCCACACTGCAAAAACAGGGCTGCTGCCAAGAACTAAAGGATGGTACACCGTTTTTGTCTGAGATAAATCCTTGCAGACACTGCTTTTATATTTTTCACCTTTCATGATTAATTCATCACTAATACTTGTTTTTATGTGTTTCACATTAAACAGCCTGGAGGTTTTTGCTCCAGCTTTGCATGCCCTTTTGATTGCTGCCATTTGGGATCCACCGATTGGAAACCGTCATTCTCATGGTTTGGTCTGCTTCTTGTGGAAGTCAGGAATATTCCTGAAATGGCACTGACATGGTGATATTCCTGTTCTTGAATGGGCTGCCAGATCTGCTGCTGCAGGAAAACAAACATTCCAGAAAGTTATGTGGACCTAGTCTTCCCACTAGAGTTGCAGGTTTTAGTAATAGAAGACCCAGAGCTTGAATTTCTTTCCTTTGAACAGCTGCTGAGCAGCATTCACTTGAAAATGCTTGAGACAAGTGAGCACAAGGTCAGCACCTAACTCCAGGTGTGTGATCCAAGAATCACTCATGATTATTCTCAAAGTACCTATATTAATTTGTTATGTTTGTGGGGGGTTATAAAGTTCCACTGGTGCCTGGCAAAAACCCATGAATCTGTCCTGGAAACATTCAGCTTTTGTCTGAGCTCTGTTATGATCTGACTAGGAAGTATAACATGAGGTAGGGCAGGGATCAGAAACTGCAAGGTGTATGTGGGTAGGTTTTGTCACAGACAGTTAGTGCTACAGCTGATTAACTCCACAGCTCAGGTTTCCAGCTGTAGAATGTCTCCAGCTTGACTTTATCACCTTGAAATCTCATGAGAGCATTTTATGCACGTGGTACATAAGGCTGGGATTTGCTATAGAAGACATGCAGTGCTAGGGAAGAAAGGCCATTGAAATGGATGGAAATATTTCTGGCTCTTCACTCCTGAGTAACAGGAGGTTATAGAGGTGATGGGTAGGATCTGGAAAATGAAATGGAGAGGGGTCAAGTTGTATAATCATTAGACAAAGTGTCCTGAGACCTCCCTGTCCTTTCTCCTTCATGTGGGTCCCAGAGGAGGCAGCTGCACTGACAGCAGAATCACTCAGCATCCTGCTAGGACACTGGATCAGGACAAATCCCATCCTGGCCCATTGCTTTGCATACAGAAAATTACATGCCTAATTGAAGTGTTAAATCGTGAAAAAACTAAACTGGAAACCATGTTAATTTTAAAATCACCACCATCTTCTAAGGCTAATAGAAGTAGCTCTTTGGTGGGCATCCCTCTCCTGAATTTTGACTGTTCCTGCTTCCTTCAGACACCTGCTCTGAGCCACCTGCTGCTTGCTACCAAGACTTTTGTCACAGTCTACTCTTCAGTCACAGCTGAGGGAAGGTTATGAAGTGACTCATCCCTCCGTGTTTACATTTGTGTGCCATCTTCTAGGGCATCCAGGGTCTTCTAGCTGGTTTTCCAAAGCAGACCAAATTAACCTGACAGAAGCATAGGGATCTTAAAAATATTAGTGAAGAAATGAATTTCCTTCCTGTGTTGTGAGCAGTCTGTGTTTTGAAGCCCCCATGTGACCACAAAGTTCAACCCCTTGTCCTTCCAGCCACAGAGATTTAACTAATTTGGCCAGGCAGTCAGCATATGGGCACTGAACCATCTGGCTTTGAGCTGGAATTAGCTCTCCCTTGCCCAGTTGTTAGATCAAGCAAGGCAAGATGTGTAATGTGGGTGGGAACAAAAGGTACCATGGTGGTAGGAGATCAGAGGAGGTCAAAAAACACTGTCTGGCATGGGGACATAGCACCATTTCTATGTTTCAGCTCATAAAAATGAGCTCTCTTTTATTTTTAATGCAAGGGATTATTCAGTACTGAATCCAGTAAACCTCCTCCAGCTCTTTGGAATAGGCAAATTAAGGATATAACTTCAAAAAACGCTAGCAATCTAAGTGTAGTAGGAGAGAAAAAACAGATGTTTTGGCTTTTCAGACTCTGTAGAGCCACCTTTGCTGAGCAACTGAGATCTGCCTGGTTTTGTTCACATCTCTGCTCTGTGTCTGAGCCGAGGCTTCTCTAAGTTTCACATTATTTGCATGTGTGTTTGTGAGTTAGAGGGAAACTGCTGCCCTGAGATGGTGGGGACCAAAGCCCTTTCTGCAGCCACAGAAGCTGTCACCACTGCTGGACCAGGTTCTTTTTGGCTGTGGTGGGAGGACATTGTCAGCGATATGAAGCAGTAGAAATTAATGTCAGGGTCATTAAACCTTCCACCTTTCTTCTAAAGCTGTCTCCAGGGTGCCCATTTCAGGGGAAGGTGGTTGACTTGGTGACATCAATCTGGCAGCCTCTTGCAATTTGGACCCTTGAAAATCAGCTGGACATGTACGATGTGAGGCACCACACTCTCCTCCCTCCCTTTCATATCCCAAACATCAGCAATAGTGTGGCCAGCAGGACGAGGGCAGTGGCTGTCCCTCTGTATTCAGCACTGGTGAGGCTGCACCTCCAGTCCTGGGGTCAGTTTTGGGCCCCTCGTTACAAGAATGGCACTGAGATGAGGCAGTGCAAGTCCCACACACAGAATCAGTATTGGAAGGTTTTTTGGGAGCAGGAGTGGTGGGCAGAGCTCTGCTTCAGCCAGCCAGCCATTTCCAGGACAGCCACCAGTTTCCTCCCCCGTACCAACCCCTGCCATCTCACTCTGCCCCGTTCCCCTCTTAGCAGAATTGCCATGGTTTCTCCTTGAGATCAGGCTGGCTTGCTCCCATGCATCCTCACATCATTCTGAGCCATCATGAAGATTTTTGGTGGTTTTCTTTCAAGTGGAAAGGAATCTGATCTGATCACTCCCTGTGAACATGTGTGAGACTATCCTACTATCTGTTGAAATTACTGACTCATTTCAAACAAATAAGACAGCTGAGCAGAGGTAAGTTTGCAGTGTCCTCCAGAGCAGAAGCTGTGATTTAAACACTTCCCTTGGCCAACTGGTGAATTCATCAACCCTCATGCTGCTGGCAAAACTCTCTCCATAGTATATGTGGGAATAATGGAACATTGATTCTCAAGACATTTGGTTACTCAAAGCCACGAATCCTTGCAGACTCAGGCTTTGCTAGTTCTGGCTTTCACAAAATTATTTGTGCTTTCTTGTGGCATTTTACCTGTGACATGTGCTGCTCAGGGAGGTGCAGCATTAAATGTCACCTCTTGCAAATGTAACACTGACTTGGAAAGAGTTGTTGGGGGGGGAACCTGCCCTACTTTAGCAGCTCTCGGGTTTGCCCACGGTTTTTATACAGTATTCTTCTAACTGATCCTGGTTTTCAGTATTAAATATGATCGATGTTAATGTAAGTGATTCAATCGTGGATTGTAGCTGGGGTGTTTCACATGCTCTCCTGGCAGATCAGTAGCCAAAGCAACAGCAAAATCTGGGTTCTCTGCTTTTATCAGTGCAGAGTGTAGCCCCACTAATTAATGATCCAGGGCAGCATGCAGCAGGTTTAATGCCAGCTCTTTGGCCTCTGGGATGGTCAGGAGCCAGCAGAGATGTATAGAAAGCTCAGTCATTAAAGGATTTAGTTTCCCTTATTGTACATCAACTTCCAAATTTTAATCCCTTGCTCCTTAAAAGCAATCTCCAGCCAAAGCCCATGGAATATATTGATTTTCAGATTTTTTCTGGCAAACATTGAAGTGACTATTGTCCATTAGCGCTAGATCTGAACCTATGGGGCCTTGTGCACTTCTCGTGGCAGTGAGTAGGACATGATGTCTCTGTGCCAGCCAGGGGCAAGGGAGGATTTTAGCATCACTGGGGTGCCATGACATGTACTCATCACCACTCCAGCGCTGCAGCGCAGCCCATTTGGCATGATGGGAACTGCCATGCAGGGCCAAATACCACTCCTGGTCAAGTCAGGTCTTGTTTCGGGGATGTGTTTCAGCCCCTTTGGAGATGGATGTTTCTGTGTTTCAGCAGTAGTAGTCAGGGGAAAACGACAATTTCCCTATCAATGCAATGACTCCACAGCAAGCAAAGGGGGCCAGTCTGCGCTTGGGGCTCTGCTGCAGATCAAACACTTTTTCATTAGCCCTTGTTTGCACAGCTGCTGTGCCCAGAAAACTCACTTGAAGTCCTTGGTTGCCCAGTTCAGTTTGCTCCTTTAAATCTTGGCTGGCCATGTGTTAAAATATTGCTCAAGTGCAACATTGCCTTCATTCATTTGTGTTGTTGACACCTTTGTAAGAGCACATGGCAGAGTCATAGACTGAAAGTCTGGAGGGGAAGCTTGATAATTTTGCATGGTTGCATCGAACCCCGAGGTTTGTGTCTGCCTGAGGCACAGCATCCAACCCAGGGCTGCTCTGAACAGGGGGAGTCCGTCCTTTTCATAGTTTCATAGTTTCTTTCTTACACTAAACTTTTGATAGTTTCTTACCAGGGTTAATCCCTCTTTATGTTTTCTTTGTACACTTCAATTTCCCTGATTCTCACTCCTAGATTTATTTTCCTCTTATTTTTCCCATGGATTGCAGCATCTCATGAGCCTTGTAGGGTGGAAAGTCCTGAGTCTAAAAAAGAATTAGCCTCTCTTTATTTATATTTTTATTTCTAGACATCTTCATTCTGTCTAATAGCTTCAGAATATTCCTGAAATTGAACAAAGCAGTGGTGGCTGGAGGTGGCACCTGCCCTTTGTGCTACAGATGGAGGAATTTTGGGGACACATCGGAATGTGGGACATGCAAGCAGCACATGGGGTTTGCCAGGATGGAAGGGGAGCATCAGGAAAAATAGCAGATGTGATGAAAGGGAGGTTGAAAGGGTGGTAAGGGCAATTTTCCTTAGTTCTTATCAATTTGCGTAATCAGATCTAATTTGCTTTAAGCAAGTCCATGCTTTGATGTTCACTTTCAGGGCTTTTTTTCTTTGTTTGGAAACAAGTAATGAGAACTGCTGTCACCCCCGTTTATGTCCATGTTCCCTCTGATACAGCCATAATACTGCACCATCACGTACCCTAAAAGCATCAATGAGTTGTTTTGTGCAGAGTTAATCAGGCAGATTTATCTATTGCAGCGTGGGAGCCACATGTCGGGAAGGGAGGGGTCTGGAGAGGGAGGACAGAAGGAAGAAAAGGGCCGCAGAGAATTGGGGTTAAGATTCTGTCACCGAGATGGGAAAGGAGAAGGAATTGAAGCAATATGGTCCACTGATTAAGATATTACTCTGGGATTGAGGAATCTTGGCTCTCTCTGCTCCGTTCTCTCTTGTGATTACAGAAAAACTTGTAGTTTTTCTGCACATGCTTCCCCTTCTGTAAAGTGAGAGCAGCACCTTTTAAAACAATAGATCCTGTCAGGTCTTGAGGAGATCAGACAGTGCAGTATTTCTGCAGGGCTGCGTGCAGGCATTTGGAGGCTTAGCAGAATGAATCCTCTGAACCTTTAAGACTCACTTGGTTCTCCTAGAGGGGGATAAAAGTGGAGTTAATTAACCCATCCCCAAATCCCTCCTGATCCGTGACCAGCAATTAGCTGCCACTTCACAGTGCTTTTCTTGGCTCTCGATGCACCCAAGCTTCTCTGCAAACCAGAAGTGAATGTCTGCCTGGTACTCACATGTCTAGCACTGTTGATCTGCTTGCAGAGTAGTGGGACAGATTTACCTGATCCCCATTGGACTTTGTGGTACCAACAAAACCTTGTGATGGTGCCACACCTGCTTGCCCAAACCCCAGTGTATTATTGAAATGAACATTGTTCATCCTTGAAGGATTAATTATTGTGTATCAAGGCTGTAAGGGATTGTTTGCTCATGCTTTAAAGGGAAGAAAGCAGCACATGAATTTCTGTGTGAATTTCTGGAGTGAGTGGCAGAGGAGCTGCTGCTGGTGGCAATGACCTCTGCTGGGAAGCCCACAGCTGGTCTGGTCCTGGTCCAGCTCCAGCAACACAACCACCAAATTTGTCTAAACTGTGGACTTCACCCCAAGTAATCTCCATGTTGCTGATTTTTTAATTTTGAATTCCATTTTCCTTTTAACAGCTTGTCATTCGAGAGTTCCTCTGAGTAGAGCAGTGCTGTGCAGGACAAGCTGCTTCATTTGCAGGTGTGCGATGTGCACTTCGCCAGGGATATTAAACACTGCACAACACCACGACTGAGGCCTTGCTGGTCTTGAGGAGGCTGAGAGAAAGGGGAGAAAAATGCCTCCTCCCCTTCTCATCATGGCCCTGGAGTGCAGCAGCCACCAGCAGCTGGGGTGACTGGTAGGCACAGGCATCACCTCCCAAAGGGACGTCATGCTCCGAATGCCATCATCCCTGTGAGACATTACTCTTCGTGTCCTTTGGGGGTGATTCAGCTTCCTCGGCTGTCTTCTCCCAGATTACACTTCGTATTTGCTGTCTTCCCACATGCTCACGTCCTGCATCTGATTTCAGAGGGGGGCAGATGCGCTCTGGACCCCGCGGGGGTGGGACTAAACCTTTTCTCCCCCCATTCTCTGCAGCGCTGAGCAGTTTTATCCATCCTCCCTCCCTCCGAGAGCGCAGGGCGCGGTGCCCATTTGGTTTGCAAATCGGGGAGGGGGAGCGGGTCTTGCGGCAGCCCCAGCTCAGCGTTGCATCTCCGATGAGCTCTTTCCTGGCCTCTGCCTGCCCGGCTGTTCGCTGTGGGTGACCATGTGTGTGATGCTGAGGGGCTGCTGCAGCTGTCCCAGAGGGGGTTAGGCTGCGCTGGGGAACCTCTGAGGTTCTCAAAAGCAGAAATGCAAAGCAGCAGTGAGAACCATACCACAGACTAAACTGCGGGCTTTAAACATTATGGCAGATTGTTTGTGTTAAACTGCCATCGTCGTGATGGTAGGAGGAACACAAAGGGTCATGTGCATGTGCATGGTGCATAAAGGAAAATGGAAAAATAAATATAATAATTTTCATCTAAAATTAGTAATCACTTGAAATATCATTTCTAACATACCTTCAACTAAACTAAACAAGGCAAACCTGCCCTTGCCCTATCTAACCCTTAAGGGACCAGGCACTAGACCTGCACAACAAAATAAATGCTTCCAAACACTTGCTGTGTAAAGCCAAGTGGGTGGTGTATTGATTTCCTGTTGCAAGTACTAAGAATTTAATTTGGGATGCAGCCTACCTGGAAATTTTGCAGAAGTATCATGGGATTTTCCAGCCATTTGGATAGAATGAAGAGCCAAGTCATGTATTTGTTGCTCTAACATCCCACAGTGCATTATATTTGAGTTTGCTTACTGTTGATGTTAAATTTCCTGTGTGTGAAAGTCCTTGCATGAACACAGCTTTTGATGACTGATTATGGGCATAAATTCAGGTCAGTCATAACCTTTCCAGTGAATTCAGAGGAAATTGAATTAGCCTGCATGCTTATAGGAAAGATCCTGCTGGGCACAAGGGACCTTCTGCTCTCCACATCACCACACAGGTGTTAGGACACTTGTGACCATAAAGGATAAGGTCCTGACACGTGATTAAGCATCTTAATTAAACTTACTTGAACCTAGAAACGTGTAGAGAGTTTGCATTTGCTGACAGTGCATGTTTACTTTCCTTCTGAACATAGCCATCTGTTGCTTAATGAGTGGCCTCTTAGAATTT
The DNA here is from genome assembly GCA_013397865.1 of Struthidea cinerea. Taxonomy (NCBI): domain Eukaryota; kingdom Metazoa; phylum Chordata; class Aves; order Passeriformes; family Corcoracidae; genus Struthidea; species Struthidea cinerea. The sequence continues at coordinate 1,221,435 of VZTI01001471.1, forward strand.
TCCATCTTTCTCTTGCTCTTAAAATATTGTCTGGAATTGCTGTAATTAATATTCTGCCCTGGGGTTTTAGTGGGGTAGTCTCTTCAGGGTTTGCACAAGTTAAATATATCCTTTGCAAATTATTTGTAAACATTTAAGGAACAAACCCATAGAGCCATTGCTGAAGTAGCTAATTAGATGTGTTCTTGTAGAGATTATTTTTCTCTTTAAAGCTAGAGTTTTGGCAAGGGGCTTGGTGGGAATGGTGAGGATGTAGAAAAGCCACGAAGAGCTGTTGCACACAGTGCTTAATGCTGCGGGGAAATTTGGGCATCAAGACCCGGCTTAATATCAGAGCAGCACAAATTTGGTGGGGAGTGTGGGGTTGTCATATGGCTGCTGATTCCCTGTGCCAACTTCTGCATGGGGTCAGATCGCTGCTTTCTCCCGACCAGCCTGCACTCTGCCTCTGTGACTCCCTTGCACCCTGCAGCAAAGGTGTCCTGAGCATACCCTGTCACTCCTTTGCACCCTGAGAAAGGTGTCCCTTGCACCCTACATTCTCAGCTGTCCTGAGAATTCAGCCTCCAACCAACTATCTTCGTTCATCTGACGCAGGAACTGTAAACCTCTAATGCCTCAGATACTTAACCCTTACACATTTTGGCTTCAGAGACAATTGAAAGAAATTTCTCTGAATAATGACTGTATTCTGGGCTGTGAAGCACTTTGGACTGTTCACTTTTGTTGAAAGGGCCCAAAAGACTATCTAATTCCAATCCCCCTGCCTTGGGCAGGGACACCTTCCATTAGATAGGTTGCTCAGAGCCCCATCCAATCCAGCCTTGAACACTTCCAGGGATGAGGCATCTGCAACTTCCCTGGGCAACTTCTGCCAGTGCCTCACCATGCTCACAGTAAAGAATTTTTCCAAATATCTAATCAAAACCTACCTTCTTTCAGTTAAAAGCCATTATCCCTTGCTCTATCACTAAATGTCCTTGCAAAAAGTTTATGATGTTGAATAAAACACTGACAAGTAGTATGTAGCTAAAAATAGCTTTATGTTTTGCAGTCATGTGAAAAAAAAAACAACTAAATCACTTTTTCATCTTATCTTGTGTTTTTTCAGGATCAAGCATGAAAATATAGTTGCCCTGGAAGACATCTATGAGAGCCCGAACCATTTGTATCTGGTCATGCAGTTGTAAGTACTGAACCTAACGAAGTTCTTGTGTCAAAATTGCCAACTCTTCTTGTTTTGAGTTTGTTCTTTAACCCAAAAGATGGGATATGTGAGAGATATTTGTCTTGTGTGCTACAGACTGCAAAATCCCTGGAGAGTGGTCAAAACCAAATCTCCAGTTGTGATGTGCTGGGTTGTTGTGAAATTGGGAATTAAATTGTTTTGTGACTAGTCTCACCCAAATCAAACCAGAGTGGTTTTGTGAGATCACATCAAAAAAAGAGCAGAACAGACAGACAGGGCAGCGGAGGAAATTACAGCTGAGAAGAGCCGGATGTGCCATAGGGAAGCCTGGAGCATCTGATAGAGGCAGGTCTGGGGTTAAATACCTCAGGAGAAGCCCTGGGGGAATATGCTAGTCCCTTGTCTATTGGTAAGGTCCGGGCATGGTGATGTCCTCGGAAGTTGTTGTGCTGGCATCGTGGGGAGAACAGTGTCCTGTAAATTTTCAGTGTGTTTTTGTAGCCCTACATTTTAATTCCGAGTGCTGCAAAAGGCCTTGCACAGGATAGTGTTGTACAAATTCCAACGAACCAGCTGGATTGTGGGAAGTACCAATTTTGTGATAAGTTGATTTACAAATCCTTAGTTTTGTTTAATCTCTTAAAAAAAAAATAGATATTATTCCTACTTATTATTAGCTTGTTTAATGTAGTGTAACCATCACTTTTATAAAATCCTTGCATTCAGATATTTGGGTTATCTAAAGTGTAGTTCTGTAAGCAGAGGTGACACTGTGTATATCTTGGTATGAATTTCTACTTGATCACTATTCAGCACTTACTAGGGAATTATCCTTTCTGTTATAGCTGTACTTGTAAACCCAGCCAAATGATTTCCCAAAGGCCAAGCATTTAGCTGTTCCAGAGGGCCACAGGTTCACTGATGCTCACTGGGGTGAGATGCCCAGCTGAAGCCAGAGGCAGGAGCTCATCAGCAGCGTTTGGGGTGGCAGCTCCAAGCAGTGCCCCACCCCAACAAAGAGCTGTGCCCTGTGTTACAAGATAGACCAAGAGCACTAAACTGAATGCAGGGAATAATCTTTCTGCTCTTTTTTGGGAAAGGGCTGGGTCATCCCAAGGTGGAGAGGACAAGAGGGTGAGGCCAGGTACTCACCCTCATCTCTGTGGATGATACGTGAAGGATGGTGCAACCTCTGCACTGCTTCTGAATTTTCCTCAATGGTTGGGCTTGGGATCAATTGGTATCAAGAGTTGGGTGGCAACACTGCAAGGTCCAGGAGGCTCAAAATCCATTCTGCATGCCTCCTTTCATGGATTCCTGTTTGGGAGAAGGCATGTACGGATAATCTCTTGTTTCCAAGGTAACACCAACTTGTTGATACAATAGCTATGAACCGTTGCACAGCATGAAGTATCTTATCTATTTGTTTACATTTCTGCTCTGATTATTATTAGATTCCTTGTGGGTTTTTCAGCTTCTCATCTTTGTGTATGTCTCCTAAACAATTTATCCTAATTTTGTCTACATTTAAAACTTGGGTTCTCTGAAGCAGAAGGGGTTCTGATCAAGCAGCTTTGAGAAAGCCACATTTCAGTTGCAAAAAAGTGGGGGTAAAATCAGGGCCACTCAAAGATCAGTATCATGAGCACAAAAAATCTCAAATCCATATGCTCTTCTCCCTGGGTCATTGCTTGCTAAGTGGACTCTAGCTAATACTTCCCAAGGATTATTTTGTGGCGTGGACAGCATTTTCATTACCAGCCTTCCAAGCACTCGCTGCTATGTTGCGGAAAATTCACATTACAGCCCCTGAGCATCTCGCATCACCTCTGTGGGAGAAGGCTTTTGAAGGCAGACCAAGCCTCCCTGTTTATGTTTGTCCTTGAGTACATCTACTTTTGCATGAAAGCCATGCTTGTTAGCAGGCCAGCTTGAAGGATAAATATCACACCTCATTTATTCTGTCAAAGATATGGGCAAGTAGAGGTCTCAGTGTCTGTGCTGGACTTGGAAAGAAGGGAGGTTAAGAGGCAGCTGTCCATGTCTACTTGACACTTAATTTGTTCCTGCCAGTCCCCCTTGGGAACTCTTCCCAGGGTTACATAGCTGTTGGTGAATCTGCCCTGTATGTTTCCTGGCATGTTCATGGGGAAATAAGATCTCCGGCTTTGGTTTCACCACCTTGTTCTCACATACATTGTACCCAAGCCATCACAGAACTGTTCGAACGGACACAATCCTCTTAGTGCAAGGTAGACCAGAAGTCCAGGTTGGAGATTCCTGGATTCGACAACTTGGAATGTCATGTGCTGTCTCAAGGGGTTATACTGTTCCTTAGAAAGGGCTGGGCTGGACTATTTCTTCTTTCTTTATTTTCCCAAAACGCAAGATATTCCAACCCAGTGCCTCTAAGCTTGGCAAGGTTGTGGACAACTTCTTGCTGTCTTTCACTCCCAGCAGTATTGCTCAGCTGTGGTATGAGGTGGTTACTGGTGCAGCTGCAAAGCAGAACACAAATGTAGGATAATCACTGCCTCTCCTGTGATGACTCTGCCAAAATTTTGCAGGCACTATAGAAAAATACTGCAGAACATTTGTTGTATTTCCGTGAGGATGATGTGCTTTCCAACCAAGAAAACATCTGCTCCTTCCCAAGCTTAGATTTCCTATAGTACTGCTAAGACCTACACAGGCAACAAAGACAAAAACTAAAATGAAACTCTTAAAAGTTTCATTCCTTCTGGATGCTGGGTGAGACTTCCCCAGAGGATATTGCAAAAGACAGGGGGAAATAAATTGCTTTCAGAAATAGTTTAATTGAACTATTTTGGTGTAATAGTGAGCTCTGTTAATGAGCAGTTATAGGATTTTTGGTTGCTGTTGGTGCCATTTGGTAAGAGTTACTCTACTGTATCTTCTAAGTGATCTGCCTTATTTCGCCTGTCAGTATAGGGAAAGATCTTGATAATCTCTTGTGGTTAGTAATGTCAGATACTAATGTTTCATTAGCATAATCAGCCTCTTTGGGTACTGAGGGTTCATTTTCTGCATGCTGGAAAATCATGCATAAAAATGGATTTACATAAACACGTGGAATCTTAGAATCATCTAGGTTGGAAAAGGCCTCGAAGATCATCAAGTCCAACCATTAACCTGTCACTGCCAATCCCACCACTAAACCATGTCCCCAAGTGCCACATCTGCACATCTTAAGTACCTCCAGAGAGGGTGACTCCACCACTTTCCTGTGCAGCCTGTTCCTGTGCTTGACAGCCCTTTCAGTGAAGAAATTTTTCCTAATAATCCAATCTAAATGTCTTTTCTGCCTGAGTTTTGCGGGTCCATTTGCAAATGCCATTTCTGACTGTGCTGCCTGGGCAGATCAGAGCAGATTCCCACGGCTCGGCTCTGACTTCATATCTATTGTTCACCTGCACTGAAGCATGAAGCAGCAGAGTTTGGTTTCCCTGAGAATTTTGTGTAACCTACACTAGTCAAAGCCACAGGAGCTGGGGCTGTTGCTTCTCCGAAAGATATGGGACCATGCTAAAAATCGATTAAGACAGTAATTTCCTTGTTCTCCTTCATCCATCCATCCATCCATCCATCCATCCATCCATCCATCCATCCATCCATCCATCCATCCATCCATCTTTGCTTAAAATATGTAGGAACTTAACATTTTTGCTGTCTCTACTCTTCTGTTAAAGTTGGTTGAAGTTCACCCAATGGGTCAGAAATTACTAAGGGCTGGCAAGTTGGGATGGAGAGTCATTGTGTCACTGCCTTTGGAAAACAAGCTGAAAATGGGTCTAAAACGCATGTCCAAAATATGTGGAGCAGCCTGGGGAAGTGTGTAGCTAGATAAGTAATGGTCAAAGCTGAAGACCCACCTCTGAGTTTCATTGCAATTTTTTGCAGAGTCAGGAATATTGACAAATCCAGAGGAATTCCTATTAATACTAGGATCTAGTTAAAGAAAGTGAAAACCCTAGTGCCTGTCTGGTATAGTGTTCCACCTCTTTGGGGCACCTGTCATCTGATCCCCTTGGCAAAGCTGCTTTAGCTAGATCCTGTCAGCTGCTGTTTCTGGTTCTCCAGAGAAACCAGAGTATTTTCCCTGTGTGGTGTTTTTTGAGGCTTTGGCATCTCTGCTGAGAACTAGTTTTTAGGGTGAATACCCTGTTTGACCCATCCCTGAAGTACTTCTCCTTACCTTTGCAAAAAAACCCTGCCCGAGCTGAGCCTAAACCCCCAACCTTGAAGTTTTTCCAGCTTGGTCTCTCGACTCTGCTGAATTATTCAGATGATTTCCATCACAGAAAAGCTGAGATGACGGAGGCTCCTTCCTGCCGGGTGCAAGTCACGCACTGAGGAAAGCCCTGCCCACAAGTTCGCAGGCTCAGAGTCCCAGTGTCCCATTCCTGCTGTTTATCAGCTCTACCCTGCCACACACAAGCACCTTCGAACCCTGCCAATGCCTTGGAGGCAGCTCAAACAGGCAGGTACCCACCGGTGGTAAAATCTGCACAAGTTTTTTTTATTACCGGAACTGCTCTCCTTGTGATTTTGCCTTTCAACTGTATGCTTTGCTAACAAGTAAGCAGAGTGCTAAGCTGTGATTAAGTGCTGAATTCGCTTTGTTTTTTGAAAGCCCAGTGTCTGAGTGCACTCTGAGAGCAGCCGAGCATGAGCTGTGTATGTAAGTGACATTTCAATGAAAACACTCAGCCTCCAAGAAAAACAACAGACAATGGAAGGAAGTGTTGTGTTTGCCAGGTTCCTTACGGAGTCTAGCAAGGACTTGGTGTGTTACAAAACAGCGATCTGCACGCCAAGCCGGTGTCATATCAGGATGCTAATTAAAGCAAAACACAGACCTGCCACGCCACATTCCTTAGGTGAGGCTTATTCCCCTACCTGGGGGGTTTTGCGTAAGCTTTTTGCAGAAGACAGAAGGAAATCTCTCTGCAATCACGATGGAATTTATAGCATAGACCCAAAGAATAGTTTTGGTTGGAAGGGACCTTAAAGATCATCCAGTTCCAACCCCCTGCCCTGGGCAGGGACACCTTCCACTAGACCAGGTTGCTCAAAGCCCCATCCAGCCTGGCCTTAAATGCTTCCAGGGATGAGATATCCACAACTTCTCTGGTCAGCCTGTTCCAGGGCCTTACCAATGGATGATAAAAGCATACTGGGTTCTTCAGGAGCAGAAAACACCTGTGTCCAAACGTCTGAGAGGCCCCTCAGCAGCTCTTTTCTCTAAGGATAGTGAGTTTGTTATTATTAGTAGCAGTGATGGCAGTAATGGTAACAGGAGAAACACCACTAGGGATGAAGAACACTGGAGCTGGTGACTGTGTGCCAGGGATTCAGTTTGTTTTGGGTACAGGATGGGACATCAGCTGCACACCCACAGACTCTGCTCTTCTTTTTTTCCAGTACTACCGGCTTGGCCGAGGTTTCTAAGGAGGGTCAGCCCAGTTTAGTGCCTGATATCCACTGAAAATACACTGGGTATGGATCAAAAGGCTTGGATCCCATGCTTCCTGCACCTCCTTTTGCTGCACAGGAATAAGATGTGTAGTAGATACATGTGGCAGATGGATCTCATGGTTTATTGGCTAGGACGCTTAATGGATGGGCCAGGGAAGACCTGTTCTCAATTTGTGGTCAAACAAATATGCATGAATTTTACATTAATCAGTTATTGAATAAATTGTGCACTTGGTTTTAGTGGGGTTTTTGAGCAAATGCTACATAAAAACTGCAGTACCAAAAAGGCTGATGCACATCTGGGCAAGCCAGGATGGAGCCTGTGAGGTGCCAAGGGAGATTTGCTCAGGCTTTGTCACAGCTGAGCAGAGACTTAGGGGCTCTAGTTAGGCAAGGCTTCATTTCCACACAGCTTATGGAGTGAAACATCAGTGATTTGGGCAAAGCAACCTTTGTGAGTCTGCAGTGGAGCAAGATACGTGTGGAAAAAAGTCTTCTGTGGACAAGAGGTTCTCAAACTGAGAGGACTGTGCTGCACAGAAGGCACGGCTCTCCAGGGATGGATCCAGCTGGTGAACAGGGAAAGCAAAGTGGGACAGCAGCAACAGGGTTGAGCACATGTGACACGACTGGGAGTCGTGGGAGAAGCACTCAGGAAAATGAATCCTAGGCCCATCACAGCCTTCAGCATGACCATACTGCACACACGGGCCCAAACTGCAGAGCTGGGATGTTGGATTTTGAAATTGCCCTTATTACTTAGGCATGGGAAATACAGGTTTTGGTTCCAGCCTGTTTCTAGTGGTTAGAGAAGTCAGAGTATGTTCTGTCAGTATAGCTAAAAAAAAAAAAAAAAAAATTTATGCCTTATCAAAATTTCCAAAGGCATATTGACTAAACAACACAGGCAACCCTGCTACCAGGCTAAAGGAGATAATCTCAGTGTACTTTAGTACTTTCCCACTTGAGCTTTGCAAGCTGCTGACTGCATCATAAACTAGCCCTTGGCATCATGCCCCTGGGAACTCAGTAGCAGTTATTAATCCAGCATCAATTTAACATCTTTTCCTTTGTGGAAAAAAAGATTATTCCATCAGTCGGGTTACGCTGGTCAGTGTTAAATACAAAGGAGGATCCCCCCTTTTCCAGTGGCTGAGAGGTTATAAGAGGACTAGGAAAGATTAATGTCAGAGTAGAGATCAGAGTGTGGCCAAATTTATTGGTAATAGATTAATAGACCACAGATTGACCACCAGAATGGCTTTTAGACACCTGTAACTGTGTGGATTCTTTGTGATCCTGAAAGTGTGAATGTGCTCATTGGCTAGTCCTACCTGCCCTCAGCACTTTTGGTTTTTCTTCTTCTTTTTTTCTGGCTATTTTCTAGAATTTTTGGTAACTCCTAGTCCCCATGTCTCCTCCAAACACAGCACCTCTTCCTGGGAATGGCACTGAGCAGCAGTCGTGTTGCTTCCTTGTGCTTCAGCTGTGGCTGGGAGCCGGCATTTTAGAGTCCCTGGGCAACAGTCTAGTCCTCCTACAGCAACAGAGGAATGGTGAGAGTCTTCTTCACCTTGGAGACTACAAAAGACTTTCTTGTGATGATTTCCACTTAGAATATTTTGTCACCTTCAACAGGTGTAGACAATTGTCAACATCCTTGTTCCAAAGCTTACTCTTGTTATTGTTACCTTAGTCAAAACATCCCAGTAAGGACTCATTAGCAAGGCAACACTGAGGGTTTGGGGATTTTTTTAAATCAAAGTGCCATGCTACTCCTGATGGAGAGTGATTATCTTTTTTCCCTGTGGCCTTGAGAATAAAGAGGTAATGGAGAAAAATTTTCTCATTTTCATTGAACAGACAGCATTGTAATGTTGCTTGCTTTTCCAGAAATGTGAACAGTTCAGATGAAAATGGATTTTTTTCTTTTGAGATATCTATTGTTGCAAAGCTGCTGTTGTCAATAAAGAAAACAAGAGGTTTGGCCAAATTTCAAAATAAACCTTGATCTAATGTATTAATCTTTAAAGTTACAGAAAGATTTGAAGGTCTCATAAATCTGCTTGTTTTCCTATGCTAGTGATTACAATAAACAAGTACTTTCTGAGGGTTATTTGATGTAATGTTCACTCCCCAGCAAGGACTGGTACCAAATCCTTCAGGTGACAGTATGTGCCTTGATTGATTTTTTTTTTTTTTAACATCAGTAGGTTTTGGCATCATCAACTTGAGTTTCTTCCTTCAGCCCAGCATCAGTTCCCTCACTAAGTCCCCATTTAGGCCTCTCTTGCAGCTAGGCTTGGCAGGGTTGTATGTGCCTGTGTTGTATAGCTTGGTCTGGAACAGGCAATTGATGGGGCAGCAGTACGTGTCTGCCAGTAATCCTGTATAATATCGCTGCTTCCCTGAGAGCAGGAGTGAGGCTTTTCTCTCCAAACAGCAGGAAGGTGGCTATTTAGAGCCCTAGCAATTTTCTTTCCATTTTGTTGGCTTTGGATAAGCATCGCCTTCCTTTCATGCTTTGCCCAGAAGTTTCATTGCTAGTTACTTGATGTTCAGGTAGTCACTGAATGAGTCTTTTAGATTTAGTTCTGCTTCTTTCAGTTCCTGGTAATTTACACTGTGGTGCACCAAAGTCAATTAAGTTGCTGGTGTTTAATTCAGGTGGAAGGGGCTTTGCAGCAAAGCATATAATAAATGTTAAATCCATAAATGCCACAGTGTGAGAATTCATTATGATACAGTAGGATCTCTCTCAGGCATGATGTGGAGTCATTCTGATTAAATGGTTACACTCATTTAAACAGAAAAGGCCTTTCATAACAACCTGGAAAGCTCTGAAGTGAAATAACACAGCACTGAAGCAAGATGCAAAATGAACGTGGGCATTCCCAAGTCTGTTCTTTTACATGGAAAACATTATTAAAAGTTTGCTTCTGGAGGAAGGTTGTACAGGCTGTGGTGAAAGGGACGGTAGGAGGCTGACGACTGTTACGTGTCAGTGTGTTCCAGAAGACATTCCGTGATTTTCTGGCAGACAAATAGGCTCAATTTCCCAAGCATGCTCATGCCTCAGCTCCAGCCTCTGTTCTAGGTTGTGCAGTCAGGTAGGTGACTCTGGGTAAGAGTCTGTAAGTGACTCCAGAGTCAGTGCTGGGCTAACTTGCAGCTGCCCGTGCATTGTATTACCCAGAGCCTCTGTGTACAAATTCCAGAACCTCTGTGTACATTCCAGAACCCACTAAGCAGGATGGAGCATCATCATCCCATTCATATTCACACTGAAAGAAAAGATCTCTCACTAAACATTTTGTCTGTATTGCCCCAGAAACTCTACATAGGGTGTCTTTTTAAAGCCAGGCTGATTCGTACAGATTTCTGTGGCTGGCTGGGGGTCATGGCCTTAAACAGGAGAGTGTAAAACCTAGAATTTTTAGAGGAAATACAGGCTGCTGGTTGAAACCCTGTTTTGACTTCCTTTTGCAGTACTGTGGTTATCTCCTCTTACAGAAACTATTTTCATAGGACTGCAGAAGTACTTGCCATAGGTTTCTGCTTTAAACATTGTCCCTGGAAAATTATTCAGTGGAAAATGAATGTGGAGGATTTTGTGCTTTTCTTCTTTTTTTTTTTTTTCCTGAAACAGTGGTTAGGTCTGCTGTAGCCAAACTTTTACTTTTTAAAGCATTTTATAGAAAAAGAAAATACTGTTGCTGGTGAAGCCTTTCTTTGATGCGTTTATAGAAGATGTGCTTATTTCATTCTGATTCATGCCACATGGTTATATCTTAGCCTGTAAAGGCCGTTCTTTTTTCTCTTAAATTAGAGGAAGAGTGTGTTCAGAGACCCAAGTATTTATGTCATCTTTTCCCTTCTCCAAGACAAAATTCCCATTTGGGGCTGTGTGATCCTGGCTTAGCTGTAAAAGGCTTTCTCTCCTAGTTCTGAAGATGGTTTGGAGGAGTTTGGTGTTTATTCTGTCTGATTGTTCTGTTGGCAAGGAGCATTTAACCACTCTGTAATTCTATTTTCTTCACCCCTAATTGATGATACTCTAAGGAGCACTGATATCCTTGAGTGAGATGTAGTGGAGTCTTTAAATGTCCATAAGTCCCTGAGGAAAGGATATACCATTCTCCAAAATGCATTGTAAAGAAAGAGTCAGAAATACAGTTTGAAATCCACTGAGAGAGAGCTGAGATTTTAAGACCTCCATTAGCATAAAGAGAGGCAGCATTAGTAAAAACTGGGCTTGGCATCCGCAATACTGAAAATCAGGTAGAAAATTAAAATTCATGCAACTATTTTTATCTGCCTTAGGGTTTTTACCATGAAAACTTTGCTGTGAGTCTCTTGCAGCTCCAGAAAAGGGGTTATTCCTTCAGGAGAAAACAGAGCTAAGCATCCATTCTGCCACGACTATGATGCTCCTTGTCGTGAGGTGGTGCCAGATATGCTCAGTCCTAAAGTTCATGGTCACCCTGCTGCAAAACATTACCCAGTGCCATGGGATAGGAGAGGTGTAACCATAACTAAGCAATGCTGAGCAGAGAAGAGAGAAATTACCTTGCTCTGATTGCTCACCAGGCTTATCTGCAGGAATATTTGTCTCGCTGCAGCCCAGGGTCTTTCCTGTCCATTAAGGCTTGTTTTCCTGTAAGCATGGGGCAGGACCACTTGCAGAAAGTGCTTCTGACATTTTGCTTCTTGGGGCTGAAAACTCCCTGCCAGAAACTTTTAAATCTGCTCTTTTCAGATGCTTTTGCAGCTGGATTTGCTGTAGAGAGGTTTTGCTTCCCATTGGTGCTGTCCTGCCTTGTCGGAAGGGTGGCAAGGGAAATGTAGGTTAGCTCTCTGCCACTGAAGATTGTGTCACCAGCTGAAACGTATTTTAAAAGGCAAATTTCCTAGGGAAGGGCATTTTATTTTGCACTCTCTTCCTCCACAACTTAACACAGTTGCAGCTGGAATCCCTTTTCTTGCTTTTGACATGTGGCCACTGTCAGGAGAGCCATGGCAGCTCCTGGAAATAACATGTGGGAACATTTTGGGGAAAGACCGTTCCTGTGATGTGTATGGGCATTTATTTATAATGGAATGGAAGTGAGGAGTGCTTATGACATGCAGGAGAGCTCATGCCTACAGACAGGTGCAGGCAAGGTTGCTGCCGGAAGCGATTCACACTAAGATGGAGAGAGCTGCTTTTGAACAGTCTCTCCTTTAATCCTGGTCCCACCTGAGCTGAAATAACTCAAGAAATTTGCTACTACATTCATGGCTGTGTATGTTTGAAAGTTTGGAGCAAAAAGGCAAAAGTTTGCACAACTGCACTGGTAAAAACATGGGAAGGGAAGGAAAAATAGCAAAATAACTGATGAGCTGCTCTCTGTTAGCTGAAGGTCTGGAGCTTCTGTCTGGCCTGAACTTCCTTGGAGCATGCTGTGAACTGTGGCCAGGTGATAGTCATATAATAGATTTTCACCTGTGGCTGAGCTTTCCTGAGCACATGCCTGCTCTCAGCCCACTCCACCTGTGTGCATCTTCATCCAAGGGGTTCTTCCTGCACAAGGTGTGTCAGGGACTGTGGCAGAGGAGACAGCTCACAGCTCAAAAGAGGAGGAGGGAAAAGCAGAAGCTGAGCCATATGGAAGAGAAAGTAGAAGCAGACACAGCATCTCAGTGGTAGGTGATCATTAGGCTGTCTCTGATGTGCTGGGAAGACTGAGTTTATCCTGCTAAAGGAATGCTAATATTCTTCTCTAAGCTGAAAAATGTAGCAGAGTGGGTAAAGGACAGGTCTTTTTATATATAGAAAAATATTCTAGCCTGTTTACCAGCACTGTGTAACAGGAACCAGTGGCTGCTGCTCTTGAAGTCTTGTGAGGATGTTTTTGTAGTTAGAGCACACAGATCTGAAAATCTGAGAGTTCTTGTCTTATGCTGTCACAGATTTACATTGTGGTCTCAGATCACTTTGTCTTTTAATTTCCCTGCTCGCAGAAAGAGAATACTTTCCTTTTTAATTCTGGGTAAGATTAATTGGGTTTTTGTTTGTTGTTGGATTTTTTGTTTTTTTTCTTGAGTCAGTACTGCTCTTCATGGAATAAGTTGTTAAAAGAAATATGAGTACTGGAGTCTGGCCTCTGGAGTTGTTCACTGAGGAGCACTGTGGTCCCTCTGTGAAAAAGTGAATGGACTTGTTTGCTGGGACCTATTGGCTGTTTTGAAAACATATTCAGGCATGCCTTGATCCCCTCTAGTGTTTCCCTACAACTCCATGCTCTGCAGAAGCTGTGCAGTGGCTTTATCCCTCCATCCCATCCATGCCTGTGCAGAAACCTACAGAGAACAGAACCCAGGCTGTCTGGTGACTCAGTGTAACAGCATGACTGGTGATGGCCATCATCATTGCACAGATTTATTGATCCTTATGATGTAGGTATGTGGAAATCTCAAGCAGCAGACGTATGACATCCAGAGTTAAAAAGCCACTTACATAAAGCCAGGATTTCACCTACTGTGTATAGATGTGGGGGCAGCCAAATCCATCTTACCATCAATGGAGGGGAACAAAAAGAGTCATCAGCTAAAACTTAGTAAGGGAGAGCTATAAAGCAGCAGCTAAACCCAGGCTGGGTAGAAACTGAACAGCAGCATCCTGAATTTTGATATCCATTTCTTTGTGCTGCAGGTAGGTGGAAGTGGTTCTTGCAGATACGGAGATGTAGGAGCAATGTGCCGAAGCACATGGTATGGGGGGCTCCAGCACCTCTGGTCGTGCTCCCCCTGTGCAGTGTGACTGGATCTCTGAGGAGGCAAGGTGTGGTGGGTGATTTGGGGATCCCCAGTGTGCCCAGGTGCCCTCCAGCTCAGAAGGAAGGGCATACTTGTGTCATACCCACCAATCCTGCTGTGAAAGTTGTCTGGGTGTGCTTGGGCATTGTATTCCCACTCTGGAATGGGGGTGGATATGAATGATCTTTTTGACTCCATCTCTACCAGTAAATACAAAAGGTCTGCATTGGTGCTGTCCACTGAACTGTGTGCAGGCTCTGGCCAGGAGGATGGCTGGCTCAGGGTGAACCAGCTCAGGGGAGCATGCCATGAGCCCTGTCAGTGTGGGCAGTTGTGGGGCAGTGTCCTGTTTTTGTTCAAGGACAGACCAGGCACAGTTTCCATGCCTCTGCTCCTCCTTTGGGGACTGGAAATAACAGCCCCTTCTGTTAAACTCTATGAAGTTTTGAGATAATAATATCAGTTTCGGCATGTAAGTGCCTCAGACAAATATATTGTGCAAACACCAAGTGGATTAAAGTACAACTTCCAGCACAGTGATATTGCTTAAAGGCTGGTTTAGTTCCATTTCAAAGGATTTCTCAAAATAAATCGTCTGAATCCTGCTCCCTCTTTGCAAAAAATATGGACTCTGTCACCAAAAAGCCATTAGAAAAGAAAAGCAAAGCATCTAAAAGCTTTCTTCTGGTTTGAATTTTTAGCTTTCAGGTTGGGAATACATCAGTTTATCCATTAAGCGTTGGTCTGCCACCACTCTGCATTGCCCTGTGGCACAAATCACTGCACCAAGAGCTCCTTCTGGTGCACTCTTTTCAGAGCTTTCTGACACAATTCAAACTTCAGCCTGTCCACAGTCTCACCACTGGCATGAACACGAGGGTCTTAGGAGTGGTTTGCAGAGTTGTATCCTGCCGGGTTATTCCCACCTGTGGATGCCAGCCCTTATTTAGCCACAGGTACCTGTGCTTGGTGATTCAGTCTCTCCCAAGGGCAGGACAAGGAGAAGAAGAAATGGGAGAGGGAACCCGAGCTGGCAGCAAGAGAATTGACTCTTTGACAGGAGAATTGACCCTAGGTTTGAGACACTGTCTTGTGTACCCTCAGTCATGCGTATAGCAGGCCATGTGGCTGTGAATGCAAAATTTACTTCCTTGCTCTTTACTTAATCTATAGCCCTTGGTAGTAAATTATATTCATTGCCTCCAGTTCCTGTTCCTGTTGAATAGTTATTTGCAAGGCAAAAGAAATACATACTGTTTTTATTCTGTTTGGACTTTGCATAAAATAGTCCCTTTTTTTTCAGTCTGACGACACAAGTGCCCTTTAGAATGTGAATATTAGCATTGTGTTTAGAAAAAAAATTTTCTTTCCAAAGTCTTACCTCTCATGTAATGACTAATTTTAAAGAATTTGACATTCTTTCTGATTTTCAGAGAAATTCCTAAACGAAAAGGTAACCCACTTCCCTTCATCTTTAATTCTTACTCAGCAGATAGCATCAGATTTCAGGGTACCTTAGCCTTGCTCAATTGAGCTGTGAAGCCTTTGCCCTGTAGAACACATTGGTACAGAGAGGTGCAAAGCAAATACAGTTTTTGGTAAGGTTTTACTTCTTGCAATATGTTCAGTATTTCTTTTGAAGATTCTAAAATTTTATTTTCTGATAAGTCGTAGAATCACAGAAGGGTTTGAACCAGAAGGGACTTTTTAAAGATCATCTATTCCAACTACCTCTGCCATTGAGCAGGTGCATGTTTCATTAGATCAAGTTGTTCAAATCTCCATCCAGCCTGACCTTGAACACTTCCAGTCTCTTAATTACATGTCTGAATGTGTGGTGGGGACTTTGCCTTGGCTCCCACAGAGAGGCAATGTGATGGTGTCAGGCCACGCAGGGTGTTCTAGCCTGGCTTCTGCAGATGAATCATCTGAAGGGTTGTTTTTGAAGGATTGGGCTCTTGCATTTGATTCACTCTCCTTGGCAAGCTGAAAATAGTGTGCATTGTTCTCATAATCCTTAGCAACTTGAAAGCTGCCATGAATTGAATACATTTTAATCTTTACCTACAGCAAGAAAATAGGCTAATTCAGTTATTCCTGCAGTTCCTTAGCTAATGCTAATTAACTGATGGCTTTGTATTTTTCCAGCAGTTTTCTAAACATTTCCCTTATCATTTCAATGAGGCCTTTACAAATTTGAGGCATAGTGAATAGATTTATTTCTACCCTGTGCATTAGTAAGTCCAAGCAGTATGTTAAAATATAACTGTCCAGGAAACAAAGACCCACTCCCACAATCTCGTATCATAGATTACCAAGATTAGTAATCCCCTGGACATGATTTTTGCAGGGAAATTGTTACTAGTCATGTTACAGAACAAAAACAAATGAAGTTGATGTTGAGAAGTGGTACTGCGCATTGGTGGAGTTGTAGGGTACATACAGGACAGACCACAGACCCATCAGATGTAACAGTTCTGCCCCAAATTTATCTGAAGGACTGTGAGTTTCATCTTTGGCTATTCCAAGTACTGTCTTGAGCTGCACTTTCTTGATTTCCTCTGAAATATGCTCCTCAGTTGATTTACAAGTAATTTGGTAAATGATTTACGTGTGGTCAGGTAAATTGTTGAAAGCCGTGAGCAGGTAACTTCAGTCTCCTATGCTTAAAGGTGTAAGTGTTGTAGTACACTTAGGAAGATCATTTCTCACATGACCAGCACAAGTGACCACAGATGTGTGGTGCCGAGGAAGAGCCATGTGTCTGCATTAGGGTAAATTTTGCCTTCGAAAACAAAGGAATGGCTGTTCTCCGGCTACAGTGATATGGTGTTTACTACCAGTTTTGGGGAGGGGTTACAGTTTTGTCTTGAAACCACATTGACCTGATGATTTCTGCCATGATCTGGCTCCTGGGCTCAACTGTGTTGGGCAAAGACTTCCCTCTCTTGTCAAAACTGCATTAAGCAGCAGGCTGATGAAAATTAACAACCATCAAACCATCTGGGACCGTTGGCTAATTTCATTTCACATTCTGCAAGGAATACCCTCTTCCTTTTACCTTTACTTGGTACAAACCAAATGCCACAAAGGGAGCTTCGAGGACTGTGTGGAGAGACTGCAAGCAAGACAGAGAACAAACAGGACTAGTGGGATGAGGATGGTGGCGAGCAGCACTGATCTGCTTTACGTACCCAGCCAAGGAGTTGGTCTCGGCTCTGACACTGTCTGGGGCTTTCTCAACCCTGCAGAATGTAGAGACTGTGCATCCTTGCTCACATCTAGGGGCACAACATGCTGTAGCTGAATTCAGCTGGAATTTTTCTGTTAATTTTGATGGAATCAGTCCCATAGGTGAAAGATTAGGTTTTGCCTCTGGAAAGAGCTGTTATAATTGAAAAAAAAAAAAAAAACAAAAAAAAACCTAACAAAAACCCAGCATAGCATGGGATGGTAGAGTGGTTGTGATAAGCGAGGCAAGTAAGTACTTTGGTAAACAAAATTTGCAGATAAAAGGGTAGGAGTGGACCAAACCTGCTGCTTATGGTGAGGAATTCTTCCCAGGCCTACCTGGTTCAGGCTTTGCCCTCAGGGCAAAGGGCTCGTTCATGACTTCACCTAACCTGCTTGTGGCCAGGCTGCCCTGCACCTCATGTACCTCCACAGCACAGAGCAGCAGCCCTTGTCTCCTCGAGGCCTTGGATGGTGCCATGATGTCCCTCACAATATGATCAATATGCTGCTGGGCATTTCCCGGTTCAGAAGGTCTCACAGCACGAGAAGGACCGTGTTGCAATCTACTTTCATAGCATGGCACAAAGGGTGTCAATTGTGTGATCTGGTGACCAGTGTGGGAAGCTGGTATATGTTGGAGGGGGAGATCTCATTGTACTTGTCCAAACCAGAGCCAGGGTGTGACCTAGGAGGGAATCCTTGAACCTCACGAATTTCGTGCCTAAGTGAGTGCTTAGGCTCATTTCCTGGTCTTTATTTAGTTGGCATTTGTAGGTGTGTCCTACATCTCCCTCCAAGCAGAGGGAGACCCCAAAGTCCCGACATTGGATCGGCATGGTCAGGTTCTCAAGCAAATCCACAACCTCCTTGAGAGGACCTTCATGTCTCCCATCCCAGTCAATTTGAGGACTGGGGAGGAGGGAGTCTTAGGGTGGGACTTGGTGTCTCTGGTCCTGGAGGCCGGGCTGATTGCTCCTATTCCAGGGCAGAGAGGACACTGCCGATACCAAGTTGAGCACAGCAGCTGGTGGGTAGGAGTCGGTGCTGAGGCAGCATCCTGTGCTTCCCCGCCGGTGTGAAGAGCTGCTCGGCCGTGAGGGAGGGGAGGAGGGAGTAAGTTGGGAGGAAGCTGTCATGGATCTGCCTCTCATTGCTGCTCGCAGTCCTACGCTGGCTGAGTCAGAGCTGGCGGGAAAGGCGAGACACGCGGGTGGTCTCCGGGAAGAGTCCACGCTCAAAGACAGTGAGGAGGAGAGAACCAACAGGACCCCCAGTCTGAGGGCTGCCAGCCTGAAGGGCTGTGCCTGGTGTTATAGAGTGGATGAGGATGAGGAAGATTATGCTGGAAGGCTGTGGTGTGCAGGAGTTGTGTGCTGTCTCACACATGAATTTGACATCATGGTTGGCTGTTGGGAGGCTCAGCCTTCAGCATGGACCAAGCCACCACATTCAAGCTGCTGAGAGCAGCCCAGCAAGATGTGCAATCTCCAGCACAGCAATCAGTGAGTTTCCCTTCCTTGCTGCCCTTCAGCCCTCATGTTGTGGGTCCACCAGCACTCACACAGCCAACCCAGCATTCAAACACTGTTCTGATCAATAACACTTTTAAAGAGTTCTCCAGGAGCTATTTAATGTTTTATATCATTCTCAGTTCAGATGTGCAAAGCCAAACAGGGTGAGCTTTGAAATCAAGTTTATGTTCGGCAATAATCCAGAGAAGAATAATCAAAGGCTTCAAAGTTAAATTATCCGAGATAGCATGTCAAGCCATTGAATTTCAGTTCAGCAGCGTGCCAAAATATTCCGAAATGTCTCTTATGATGTATTTCATTGTTTCTTATAATTTGAGTAGTAGGAAAGTGATTTAAAATAAGACTGCATCCCTCTGTTTCTCTTTGATTCATTGTCTGAAATTTCAAGATATTTAAAAGGTATTTGTACTCATACATTTAGGCTTCTGCAGTCATTTGTTTTACTATGCAGTTTGAAAGTGATTCAGTTCAGCAGTTAAGGTCTAAACTGAATTGTCAAACACACAAAAGGATATTTACATATGTTACTTACAGCATCCATTTCAAGCTGATTTCCCAGAGAGAAACATGGGCCTTTCTGTTCTTTCCCCACATATTTCCTAATGATTTTTGAACCACTGGCTAATCAGAGATGTATCTGATGGAAGAGTAGAGTTATATCTTGGATATAAGTGGATCCCTGTGCATTTTGTGTCGATATCGCCCTGCTAAAGAGAGATCCTACAACAGTGCCTTCAACAGAAGGAAATACATATTCTTGTGAGGTTTGAAAGCGGTAGCATGTGCCCCATAAACAGCTCAGTGTTTCCTGGTGACTGAAACAGAGGGGTGTTTCCTTTTCCAAGTATAGTGTGGTTATTTTGAGGGCTTGACAGGGGAATGTAGAATTTCATGCATCACCCACGATGTTTGAAAAAGCATTAGGATATTGAGACTATCTGAGACAAGAAGTACAGAAATGTTTTAAGAAGCTGGCAGAAATGCCTGGGAAGAGTTTAAAAGAACTCAAAAGGTTACTTTGACCAAGCAGTGGTGAATACAGGGTATGTTATGCACAGTATGTGGTGGATGCAGGCTGCTATGGGAGAGAAACTGGCTGCTGTTGGAAAATGGTGACAGACCTTTTCTGATTCCAAACTCTGACTGCAGGTGTTAAAAATGCCAACAATTCCTGCGGTGCTGTTAACCTGCAGGAGCAAGTATGGCTCTGCAGATCCCTCTGTTTCTCAAGAAGAAACATCAGCAAACCCCCAGCCTATAGGATAAACCATGCTCTGGGAGGGCATTTGGGTTAAAAGCTTACGTGTGCATGTGGGACGCTGCTCAAAACCATTGCAGTCACTGTCAGTTTTTCCATATGCTCAGTGAGCTGTGATTCAGGCTCTTACTGAGGTGAGGAGAGGGAAGTATCCCTTTTTTCAGGGAAAAGTAAATACCGGCTGCAGAAAATTCTGTTCAGCAAGAAATTCCAAAGAAAACTTTGGAGCTCATCTCTCCTGTGACATTAAGTTATGGTAATTTTAACATATTCTTTTGAATTTTAGAAGACATGTGCTCCATAAACAGCTCAGTTTCCCGATGGCAGAGAAGAACTGTTTGTGGTTTGGGTGTTAGTGATGGGGTTTCCAGACACCCTCAGAAGGAGAAGGAGATCCTGACAGGGTTTGTGATATAGCAGCAGTGGTGATTCCAATGCTAGCTCACAGAGGAAGAGCAGGAGAATTTGGGAAGCATCCCATTGGGTGCAAGACCTTAGGGAACAGCCACACTCCAAAAGGACGTCAAAGCTGAGGTTTCCATGGTTGGTACTGGGTTTGAGACACCCACCTCAGAGAGGGTAGGAATGGTGTGAAAGGAAGAAAAGAGTGAAAGAAAGGAAATTTTTATGGTGAACATGAGGACACATTTTGCCAGTAGTCAAAGTCCTCTGAATGAAACGTGAGCAGATCTGCCACTCAAAGCTGAGCAGAACAGAGAAGTGGAGAGCAATTCTGCAGCTCAGAGACAACAATTAAAAGATTGATGGACAGAATGATGCAGGAGTTTTTCTCCCTGCTTCTGTCTAGTGCATTTTGAAATTGCCTCTAATGCCAAGAAAATTAGAGCAGAAGCTGGCTGATATTGCTGATGCATTGGGTCTCGTTCCCTGAGATCGGTAATGGGCCATATAATGAATTTCCTCCAAGAATTTTGCATAGTACATTTTGTGTTTTAGTGATGGAAAACTTGTCTCAGGCGGATTCTTGTCTGGAGTAAAAATTTTCTGAGTAATATTTGTCTTCAGATTTTACCACATTTTATAAATGGCTCTATTCTGTTTTCCTTTTTCCAAATAGGAAAATTCACTCTGTGAAAGAAAATTCTTTCAAGATCTAGTCCAAATATAGAAACTACTTTTGTGCAAATCTGAATATAAACTTAAGAGACCAACTAAACCTCTTGAGGATATTACATCAATCTCAAAGTTAATAAGGTGGAAGGGAATGCATTTTAGATTTTATATTAACTTCCTTCAGACTAAGAACCATTTTTCCTTGCACTTCAGTTTCCATCTCATTAATTTATTAATAATTAAACATCTGAAAAATAAAAGATCTGGTATTTCTCATGTAACATCAATCAATAGATTTCTAATTAACCAGCCTTAGAGCACCAAGAAGCAGTTGCTCCAGCAACTGTTTCTACTACCAGCAAATTTGAGTGGGAGAAATAGAGTAAAACTGTTTTTCTGTTTCAGAACAGAGGCCAGAGGCCAGCTGAGATTTTTTCGTAGCACAAGGGCCAAATCTAAGGTGGGACCCTGGGAGCATCTCCAGCATCCTGGGCCCGTGTGTGTGCTCTAGGTGGATCCTGGTTTGTGGGGTGGTGTATTCCATCCTCTTTTGGTTGGAAAACCAGAGAGAATGGATGGGGAAGGATCCGTCTGTGCTCCCAGCCTGACTGTGGGGATGCTGTGATGCTCTGTGCTGAGAGGTTATTAAGGCATGGATACATTGCTCTTACCTTGGAGGTCTCACAAGTCCTGGAGCTCACTGATCAGAAAAACAGCAGAAGGTGATGTGAAGCATTCGGGAGGGAAAAACGTGCTGTAGGGCACAGAAGGAGCCTGTGGTGGTGTCAAAACAGAAAGACACAATTTTCAAAACTTAGCTTTGCCCATTTCCAGGCTGAAGCTGTATAACCAGCTACTCTCCAACACTTCAGAAATCTCCTGTGATTTGCTGGAAGAGAAGGTGTTAAAGGTATATTTCATCTTGTGATCCTGCAAATGCTTTCTGATGTAACTTTTCCCCCATAAATAACCCCCTACAGATGGAATTGAGAATCACATTCTCAAATTATAGCTCCTGATGTGCCAAGTGTCTCTGACTAAAGGGATTTCAGTCCATGGAAAATATCCCTAGAAAATCTTTCCAGATTGATCAGTGTGCTCTTTCACAGTCATTTAAAATAAATCTTTCCTGGCTAATAACTGGAAGGACAGCCGTGTGTATGGGGTGAAACTGCAGAAGCTCTTTGGCAGTCTCAAATTCTGCCTGCTAACATGGTACTGAGGCTCCTCCTGTGGGGATCAGGGAGAAATACAGAGGATGAAAATACTAGAAATAAGGAGGAAAAAGTGGCTGAGGAAGGAAGAGAAACACCAACTAAACACTGAAGGATGAATGAATCACTCAATATCCCTACCAAAAGTATAAAACAAACCCAGTAGCTGTCCTCCTCTTGCTACAAACCCTCAGAAGTTGCTGTTTTGTTTCTGACTATCTTTTCTCCTCTGTGCTTTTTGTTGGAAGCAGTAGCACCGATCCAGGCTGAAATCAGGATCCTATGGGTTTGGGTTTCTTTACAGGCAGACACCGACAGGTTAATGATGTTGTGTGAGCTCTAGGAAAGCTGTGGCATCCCAGAGTTCAGGCTTTGCTGCCTCCCAGAAAGCAGCACAGAGTCTCTTTGCTGCGGCTCAGATGTGACTCCTGCCACCTTTTCTGGGAATGATGTCTCCTGTGTCCTCCCAGAGAGGACATACTGCCTGGTCACCATCTGTCCCTGCTCTTGCTTAACACTTCTCCATAGTCCAGGGGGAGGTTTGCATAATTACTAGTGAGACCTATGCAACGAAGCTTTGCAAATTTGAGTTTTCTTGGTACAGTTGAAAAACCAAAACACGTGGATTAGTTTGTCATAACCCCAGTAGTGACAGTAGTGACCCTGATCCAGATTGAGATGTATCATGAGGGTAGCTTTATCATGGGAGTGGGATTGCACATCCACTCTGGCCCTGCCTGAACTTCTGTTCAGGAGGTTCAGATCTGGGAATAAAACTTGCAGAGTCAGGTCTGTACAGTGATGGAGAGGTAAGGGCAAGGCTGTGCAGGAATAGAGAGGTAAGGGCCAAATGCCAGGAAGGATTTGGGCATCCAAAATTACGTTTAGCTGGAGTATAGGGGTTGGCAGTCAAACCTGTCATAATGAAGACACTCAGCTGCTGCCATCCCTGAGGGTGGGAAGAGCTTCCTAAGTTGCCCGTTGTTATTTACTCCAGTCTCTGACCACTAATGAGTTTGGCACTGACTTAATTAGCTGAATTATCAAGTCCTTCCTCTGCTGAGCCCTGGGCGAGGTGGGTTTGGTAGCTGGACTCCTGCACACCTAACACAGACCTGGTTAGGTCCGACAGCAAGGGGAGCTGCAGCTTCTGGTTCCACACCTCTGTGCCAGGGGACGGCGCCAGGCTGGGACCCCCACCCTGCCCACAGCAGCTTTGGCAGTGGGTACCCATCCAGACACTGATGATGGGGCTTTGATTCCCTCTTGGAAAAAAATGCCAGGGGAATGCCTGAACAAGTGTAATTCTTAATTTTAACATCTGAGGTTTTTCTATCTTTTTTTCTTTTTATTTTCTGTATTTCCAAAGCCACAGGTATGGTTCTCTTTAAAGATTTATGAAGTCATAGGGGAAAACAGTGAAGCTTTCTAAGAAATATCAATTCCATAGAAATGCAGCTTAAGCTTACTTACTATTTTTCTTTTTCCATTCTCTGATTTTCCATCATGGGATGATTTTTGTGAAACTTTATTCCACTTCTAATCTTGTAAAAAAGATAAAATAGTTCAGAGAGAAAACACCCATGTTTTGTGGACTGCTCACAAATCAATGGCAAAAATCTTGTCCGAAATTCTGTATGCTTATATTTTATTTTCACACATCTTACTGTTCTTAATTTTTCTGCTTTTATGCTCTGGGGCAGACAATTTAGCTCTGCATTAGAGGAAGTCAAGAGCCCAAGAGATGAATTTTAATTAGGAGGCAATCAAACCACCAGATGGCTCTCTGATGTCTTAAATCTCCACTTGGGTGAAATAAATTGACTTTTCTTAAAAACAGCACTAGAGTAAATTTTAAACAATGCCCCAAAGCTGAAACATAAAGTAGTCCTGCATAGTTGTGAGAATAATTTGTAGAGTCTGAAGCATTTGTCAGTGTTTTATTTGTTTAATAAAAAGCATTAATGTTTGAATTACTGGTTGCTTTCGCACTGTGCCCTGTGATATATTCTCAGTACGATTGTTGTTTGAAAATAATTTTAATGTTTGAGTTTAGTTGTACCAAATTACAGGAAATAAACAAAAAATAAGTTCATTCTTCCCAATATTCAGTTTCAGTGTTGTGTCCATTATGAGAATGGTGACAGCTTGTGGTCTGAACCCCCCCAGCAATGCAGGACATGGGATGGGTATTTCCCAAGTGGGGTGATGAGGGCAGGGGGACAAGGTGACCTCCCCAAATCAGTGAGCTATGAGGAGAGATGGAGCAGAGTACGGAAGCAGGGATAAACTCTGACCATCATCAGTACCCTAAACCAGGAGAGGAAACCTTCATCAGAGTGTCAGGGGAGAGAAGCATGGCAGAGAGGAGACCTGGGAAGTCTGTAATACCCCACTCACTGTACTGGAACCTGCTGAAATCACTCATATCTGTATTTTCTAGGTGGTTGCATTCGTCTTTCCCTGCAGCTGGGGTTCTTCACAGAGTATTTGTGGGATCACATCTTTGTGCCATGTCCCATCTGTTGCTTGAGGACCTTTGGGCCAAAATCAGAGCCTCTTTTTAGTCAGGGGATAAAATACCAGTTGACTGCAGGGATTCAGAGCTCCGCATCTCACTGCTTTTTTCAGTATGGATATTGAAATTGACCATCTTGCCTTGGTTGGTGGCTCGTGTGCCAGTGTGGACCAGATGCCAGCAGAACTGCACTGTCCCGCCCCAGAGCTGCTGCCCTGCAGTGTTTGCATCTGCTGCTGCAGGAGGGAATATCCTGAACCACGGCTAACTGTTCGGCAGTGGGTTCAGCTGCTGTCTCTAGTTTGGCAGCTCACTCTGAGTTTCTAAATTATCTACATTTTTGTGCCTATAAATAACGCCGGCAGCAGAAATCGTGACTATTGTTGTGCCGTCTGTCTCTGGAGCAAGCCCAGTCTTGTGATCTCACTGCTGCACCGAGGAGCTGCTGCTTTTTTTTGCACTCTCTGCATGGCATTTCAGCCTGATCTTTTGTAGGGGGTCTTGGTCTCAGAGTGGCCAAGAGGGGCAGTGCAGAAACCTGTGGGTCCCAGGGTGGGTCTAACACTGCAGGGACAACCTGATTGCAGCAGCAGTGCCATTTTCCCTGCTGGGCCAGCTTTGTGGTGCTGTCTGTGTGGGACATGCACACCATTGGTTGTGTGATGAACACATCAGACTGCTTGAGGCCCAGAACCTGGAGTCTCTTGTACTCGACCCAAGGGGTGTCTGTTCTTGCAAGCTGAGGTGTTATGGGATGTGCTTCTCATTCTACAACAATATAGTCAGTCCATTATATTGTCAGTGCCTGCTTGAATCTGAAAACACTTATTAATTAACGTGTTCTTTCTCCTGGGTGACCATGTCCTTAAGGATTCTGAACCATGGAAAAAATTATAATAGTGCAGCTTGGTTCTGCATCTTCAGATAGGACTTCGGGCAGCTCTGAAAGTCAAGTTCAGCTGATTTTGTGTCAGAACTTTCAGCCTTGGGAGCACTGGGATATCAGGCATTGCCTTGTAGGAGGCTTGGGCACCCCTGCATTCAGGTAGCCCTTAAGGTAGGACATTGTAGCACAACAACAACAAAAACAATTATAAAAAAACCCCAAATCATAAAAATATCAGCTCCATTTTCCCAATAAATAGTTTATTTTAATGGTGTACTATACAGAGGTGTTTTTAATGTACTGGAGTAGCACTGTAACAAAAAGCATTTTAACAAGGAGTTTCCAGCCTGGTGCTTAACAGCTGCAACAGGGGAAACATTTGGCATTTCTGTTTTCCTAACCTCCTGAGAACACACCAGCGATATTCCTCTTAATTGAACCCTTAAACTTTTAATGCAGTCCCTGGACTGATATGCATTTGCCATATGTTTTACTTAGCTGTTAAATGGTTGACTAAGGCCTTTACTTGGCCTGTTAAACTGAATTGATGACATTTTAATATTGCACAGGGAATACCACAGGCCAAATAGAAAACAGACATCTGTGGCACTGAGACGGGTCAATTCTGGCACTGAGCTGGGGATCGGGACAAGGGAGCTGAGTTCTTGCAACCAGAGCAGCAGAAATAACACAGCAAGAGCAGGAGAGTGTTTTCATCAGTGGCTTTGGATGTTCCTACCTGGCTATAACTCATTATTTAAGGGCTGCCTGAAGCACTTTATAAATCATTGGTGTGAAGTCTGTTTTCCATACTGGTCTGTAACACACGGTGAGAGTGAATGGCTTCTTCCATTGCATAAATACACCTGGTCTTCCTGCTGGAGGGACAGACACACTCTGGCTGCAAGGCCAAACTCAGCATGGTGACTTTTCCTTTAGTTATGGAAGATGTGGACTAAGATTACCATCTCACAAAAGCAGGACAGGATGAACATATTTCTTAAAGGGATTAATCTGGCTCCCTCCAAAGGTTAAGGGAACAACTGACATTCACTTTAGTGGACCCTGTTACTGTTCCATGGCATCAATACGGCAGTCACAGTGCTGAGGAAGTGTTACGGTGCTGAGGGAGTCTCGAGTTATTTTCTGAGAGGTGGAATATTTTCAGAAGGAAGTATGGAAAACATCCTGTGGTTTAGGGCACTTTCCAAGAGTTGGATCTATTGACTTGATTCCCCTCTCCTCTCTTACATCTGGAACAGGGAGCAGAGCTTGTGCCCCAAGTCCTGGGAGATTTGCTGCTCACAGTTTTCAAGCCTTGACCTGCTGGCAGCAGCAGCCCCTGGATTAGCCAAACCCTAATTCCCTCTCCAAGGACCTAAGTCCCTTTTTAGAGTCATCCTTCACTGGCTTGCCCAAGGTTGCAGAGGAAATGTGTGGCAGAGCAAAGGTTAAAGGCAGACCCCCAAGGTGAAACTCTTGCCTTGGCCATGGCTTCGTGTTTGTACAGGAGGGCAGTGATCCTGCATGTCTCACACCTCCCGTCTACTGGCACCAGAATTCCAGGGGGAATTATGGGGTTGTGTGGCCGCTTTCATATTGTGAGTATCAGATGTAAATGCTGCAGTACTATTAATTTCTTTGCCATGTCTGGTGTTCGTGAAACTTTGCTTGGTACGCAGGCAACCAAAGATTGCCTGATAGCAGAGAAGTCACAGCATGTGACTATTTACCCTCTTAGCACTTCGGTTTGATCTCTTCCTTTGGACCAGTAGAGTAGCAGTTCACTGACTTGAGTGCATTGGCTTAGGGAGACACGGTGCCTGCTTGGCAGTGCCTGGACTGAGAGCACTGGCTTTTAATGCATTTTTCTCTGTTTTCAGTCTCTGGATCCCTCTCATGCAGAAAAGCAGTTGCACTGATAACTTTATTCTAGTACTTGTGCATCAGTGTGCAGGCTCCAAGGTGATGGGAGGCAACAGCTTGGCAAAAGTAAGGACCATAAAAAAGCTGTCTCATTGGTTATATGCACATACAGGGTACAGATTATTTTTTAAAAAGTTAAAATAGTGGTATTCTTCAGCTAAGTGCATTGGGCATAATTTTTCAGACGCTGTTGCCAAAATCTGGACACTCAGGATTGCTGTGCAGGGCTGATGAGCCCTGTAGCCAAAGTCTGCATTTCAGTTTTGTCCATGAGCTTTTGATATGTGCTTTGACTACCGTATGAGGAAAAAAAACCCCATGTCCATCCATTTTATTAACTCCCTAATGTTCCTAGTGTATAAATCACACATCCCAGGGTGGTATTTTCTAGGTTATCTTTTAGACTTGATCAGTTTGGGATGGAGGAGGAGGTTTTGATTTTAATTTTCACATTTCTGTATTTTTAACATGCACAACAAATGCTTAGGAGTCAGGATTGGAGATACTGGGATACTCCAGGGCCTAGGAGTGTCCCTACAAAATGGAAAAGGAAGATTACAAACTTATTTTTTTAAGCCAGTGCTGAATCCATGAAATTATGAGGACAGGTAGTTTTGTCAGCAGGAATGCCTAGGATCATAACAGATCCTCTGCTGACCAAATTTAGTAGACAGCAATTAAATGTTAATGCCAGGGATTCCCTGTGGGATGTACTGAGCTCAGGACAGCCCTTTGGATTCCCCAGAAGTGGGATAAGGCCCCAAACCACTTGTGCTGGCACATGCCTTGTCTGTGGGCAGCATGCCTGGCAGAAAGCTCCCTCCTGGAGTGGTGTCCTGCCCTGGGCCTCCCCAGGAGCAGGGAGGCTGGGCTGGGAGGAGCAGTTCCATGCTGTAGTCTGACGCCGATGCAGTTTACAGCTTGTATTTCTGCTGTTGCTGGGGCTTGCTCGTGAATGGGATTTTACAGGGTAGTTTAAGTATGAAATGTGAAACACGGGGAAATTACATCCTTTACGAACCCCAGGGGGCAGGGCTCAAGGAAGAACTTTGCACAGAGCGTGGCTAACAGGAGGCATCAACAAGGTTTCTTTGAGGCTTTGGGATAATCCTGTTGGATGCTTCGGAGGCTGAGAGGAATGAGGTCTTTGCTTTTTGCCCCCTCTGCCTGGGGGTGGTGCTTACCAGGAGCTGCCTTTGGGGTGCCACTCCCAGGAGAGGGATTTTTAGGATGCTGTTGTGTGGGATGGGCAGGAGTGTCACTGTGCCCTGCCCCAGCAGATGACCCAGGTGTTTGCTGTGAGACAGAGAAGAGTCTTTGAACAGCTCTGTATTGGACTTTTGGCACTGGACGTAGCTCCCACAGATTTCTGCATGTGAGACAGTCTGGTTAAGCTTTTCTCCATTTTCCCAGCTAACTTCGATTATTTGTGGTATCAATCATGGAGTTGCTTTTTACAAACATGAGCTTTTGCAGCTTGTCACTAATCCATCCATTAAAAATTATTACAGAAATAGACAAGGCAATTGTAACACAAACTCCTAAAATATTGAGCATGACCTGTGAGGGTTGGCTTCTTGGCATCGATTCGCTCTTCTGTCTTGAAAATAAAATTACTGTGGAGCTGCTTGTGTTGATTAACGAAGAAATAGCTGGAGCCTTGCATTTTGTGTGTCAAGGAAAATGTAAAGTGTTAGAATAGATGGCAGCCTTGGAGCAATAATGTATGAATGGATATTTAAAATCTCTCCCAAGGCCAAGGGACAGTCCCAGTAAAAACCAGAATGCTTGGCAGTTGTCCAGCCTGGTTTGTTAAGACACAGGAGCAAATAGCTGCCATTAAAAATAACAGAATCATAAAATCTTCCCTCTTTTCCTGTAGTCCTCGTTATTAGCATGAGCATGTGTCTGTTTTCATCTCTGTGATTATGTTCTTGCATATTGTCTCTGTGATGAATTGATGATTTCCATTAGAAACATCTCCATGGCCTGGACTAAAACAGACACCAGCAAGGCAATAATTGAAGAATTATTAAAATAAACTCTGGGGCATATTTGTGTTATGTAAGACGTTCTGGAAGCTTTCTCTTCTGTGAGCTATGCTCCTACTAGATCTTTTAACAAATACTTGCCTTCCTGGAAGATTGGGGTTTTTTTCCTTCTAAAGGCAGTAAATTCAGCTATTGCACAGAATAAAAGTAGTAAATCTGTGGCTGTGGTATCTGGTTTTAGTGCCAGGCAGCCAGCACAGACTGAGCAAGCACAGGGTGTTGGCAGAATCTCCCTTTCTGCCCTCTCAATGCCCAGGTGGTTTCACTGATGATTTCCCAGCATTTTTGGAGGCCATCCTTTCTGCTGGCCAGGTTTGCCAGTGCTTCATTTGCTGGTGATGTCACGTCATTCCTCCCATCTCTCCTGGGGATGCCATGGACAGCATTTCCATGAGGAGCTCATCCCATGGTAGTTGAAGAGCAGAAATCACATGAGCCATGGTGTTTCACATGCCTGAATGCTGAGGGGTTTTTTGAGAATATTGAGAATTAGGACCAGATGCTTTTTCTTTCTTTCTTTTTTTTTTTTTTTTAAGAAACTGCCTCTTTTGTACATCATAAATCTTCCCTCAAGGCCGTGAGAGAATATCTGTGCTGCCCACCCTCCAGCCAAACCACAATAAATCAGCGGGTCCTGCTGGTCCCTCCTGTGCCTTATCTGTGCAAAGGGCTCAGCTTGGAAATTAGCTGTTGTTAATGGGAGAGGGCAGCTGGCCATCTGCAAATAAACATGGAGCTTTAGGAGCCTATGCTGTTCCTGGCCCATCAGCAACACACAAGCAGCATCATGAACCCACTCACAGGCTTCATGCACGGAGGGAGCTGGGAAAGAACGGGTGGTGGGAAAAATTGTGGTTCATACAAAGGTGAAAGCTTCAGGTGGGACATGGCAAGGAGAGCTCAGCAATCATGGGTTGCAGTGGGGTTGGAGCAGTGGGATTTAGACCAGTGTGTTTGCCATAAACTGCTTTTGACAGGTTTGATCTGGCTGTGTCTGTGGCTCATCCTCACTCCCCATGGCCTGTGCCCACTGTTGCCCTTTAGAGGTGACTGGGCAGGAAACTAATCAATTTATGTACAATCCTTAGGTTTCCAAATTCAACACCTGTTTCTCCTGTTCTTTCAGTGACATTACAAGTGCCCTCTTGAAACTGAATTTACTGGCTAAATATACAGTATTGCTCTTAACAGTCATGTAGGTTTTATTTAGCTGAGATTGCATGCAGGCTGTAAGAACTTAGATTGCTGTGTCTCTACACCACTCAAAATTGCAGAAATTCACTCTTTGCTGTGGTAAACAGGAATATCTTGCTTGAACAGCAGTGAGATAAACTCACAAGATGAAGCAGAGTGATTAAATGGTGTTGAGAAGGAAGTGATAATTGTAAACTGTATATTCTGTTTAGGTTATATTTGATTCAATACTGAAATACAGGCACCTGGTACTGGTCCATATCCTCTCGAGGAACAGCCAATTTATTATTGATGCAGGTGTAAGGGAAGATACTTAACACGGTGATTTAACATTCCAAATGGAGAACTGGAAATGAGCATCACTCAGCTTCTAGTTAGCTCTTCACAATGGATACCTTCTCAGGTGGCTGTTGAATATAACTTTTTTTGGAGAAAAAATTCACATAGAAGCAAAAAAATGAGGTCACCAAGACCTAAATGGAGTAAAGTTGCTCTAATATAGCTAAAGAGTCTGCAGGCATTGTTGAAAGGGTTCCAGTGACAGAACATCTGAAATTATCATTGGAAAAAAAACCTCAGTGTAATTAGTCAGTGTGTGTAATTAACTACTGGACAAAGCAGACAAGGGATTAGTGGTATCTTCTAAGTCAAGCCTGTCTACACTGCTAAATGATAGTCTTTTGTCCAGCCAGGACCTATGGATCGGAGGCAAAAATTGTACTGTCTTTGTTTTGTCTGGGGTCAGATTAGATTATCATAATGGCTTTAAAATCTATGAATCTGTCATATTTGATTTTAAGTGAATGAATCAAAAGACTCCCTTAATGTAGGTATGCACATTCAGACCAGAGCTGAGTGAACAATTCAATAATTAATTTGATGAGCACAAACATAAGAACATGAGCACAGTTTTATTGGGTCATACCAAAGATTCATCTGCTCCAGGATGGCTCTTGAGATGACAAAGGCTTTTGTCTTAAATCCACCACCTGCTAATTCCGTTAGGTCCCCCATTTCTCATCTGTGGTGTGAAATAATTCTTTATGTTTCCCTTGTCCATGCTCCATCCTTCTCATGAATGGTTTAGTGGTGGACTTGGCAGTGCTGGGTTAACGGTCAGACTCGATGATCTTAGAGGTCTTTTCCAGCCTAAATGATTCCATGTTCCTGTGGATTTATGATTCTGTAATGTTCTCCTCTGCCATCTCTCTTCTTTGTAAAATGTGTTCTCTCTGTTCACAGAGCAGCTCTGTGGTCCTGCTTGCTTTTCTTCTCTGTACTTCCCCAAGCTTGATTAGGCTTTCGGCCAAAGCATCTTGAGGACTCTTTCCATAAAGACCATCAAGGTGGGATTTGTCCAAATGAACACAAAAAGGACATTTCTGCTCCTCAGACCCTAGAAATTCTCCCTTCCTTGTGCTGGCTGGAAGAGAGGAATGTGGTAGTGCTTGTACAGGTCCTTACTGTCTGGACTTGCAAGATTTGGTGAGATGAACTTTCTCAAAAGTATTGAAAGTGGGAGCATTCCATGGATGTTTAGGAAGACAAATTATTTTCTATTTTACACTCATTTTTCTCCTAAACCTTCTGTTTGATTTTTCATGGCCATGGAGTATTTCAGGGAATTGGCCTTGATAACTCCAACATATATTTCAACTCCAACATGTATTTCCTGATATTTATAGAAATTGTATATCCTAAAATTGTGCATATAGAATAAAATGGGTTTTTCCTTGTACTTGAGTTGCTTGCACATTTCTTAAGAAATACTTCATTATAAGCAATTATAATTTTGAAGTTTACTTTATCAGGTCTCTCTAACTTTCTTGACACTTACTCAAAAGTTGGAGAGCATAATAACGACATTTTAAATGTATATATAGTTGTTACAACAGTTTGATAAAACGAGGTACATATATAGCTTAGAGTTAAGTTGGTCTGTTTGGTTTTAATATTTAGCTCCCAATTTACTGTTTCTTCAAACTGCGTGGCAAGTTGCTATTTGCAACTCAATATATCTTGACCAGTTGACAGCATTTCTCCTTTTTTTTGGGTCAAAATAAATTTTCCAGGGTTGTATTTCTCTAGGACAAAGGCTCAATGTTGTAAATCCTAGAGATAAGCTGAAAAAAAGAGTAGAATTTATGTGAGATACAGGGGATATAAGGAGCTTCAAAGCTCTTTCTGCACTGAGACAAATATTACTCAGTATTACCTTTACATTGGCTATTTCTGTGATGAATCTGCCTGCAAACTTGCTTGTGAGAAAGCAAGTGGAAAACAAGTCAGTCTCAGAAAAAGGAATGCACACCACCCCAAATTTCTATTAAATGTATTTCACAACAAATCTGGGCTGTTTAAGCTCCAGCTGAGAGTGACTTTACTGTACTTTCCTGTGCTCCTTTTTGTTATTTAGGACAATTCTCAGTGCTGCATTCACCTTATATTTCAAAATGGTTTACTATACATTGTGTAATTTACAGTATCTGTTTTCAGTTGAATTAGTTTTCATTATTTTTAGGTCTGTTCTTCCTAGTTAATGCTGGCAGGACATCAAGGTTGGTTTCCATTGGAAAACAAGTAAAAAGGAAAATAAATCAAACCTATTAGTGCTGAAACATGACCTAGTTTTAAATTGTTGTCAGGTGAGGAATCTCCTCCAGATTTTAACTATCCGCTTATTTTATGGAGTGGTGGAGGAATAAGACGACAGTTAGGAAATACATTGTTCCAGCCCTCAGATACTGGAAAATGTATTTTGAGTGGTGGTTTGTCTACAGAGCTGTACTTTTCTGTTTCCTAGAATCAAAGTGAAAAAGATTGAGACAACAAAATCACATATATATATTTGTGTGTGTATATATATATATGTATATATACACACATGCACACACAACAAGCAAGAGTGATTGGGCTGATTTACTGACATCCCACAGAAGGAAGTGAATAAACCAGTGAGCAATTCCTTCTTTTAAAACTACACCTTTGAGTTATTAAGTACATGCTGTGTATTTTTTTAGTGACATTTTTTAAAATGCTGGTTTTTTTCACTGGTGAATACACTGCTTGCAGGGATGTGGTGATATCAAACTGTTGACTGACACAGGTAAAAGTCACCACTGCTGAGCTTCAGCTTTGCCTTTCCATTTAATGCAGAGCCATGAAGAAAAACAGAAGTGCCAACCTCTGTCATAGAATCATGGAATAGTTTGGGTTGGAAGGGACCTCAAAGGTCACCCAGTCCAACCCTCCTGCAATGAGCAGGGACAGCTTCTACTACATCAGGTTGCTCAGAGCCCTGTCCAACATGACATTTCATGTTTCCAGGGAGGGGACATCCACCACCAGTCTGGGCAACCTGTGCCAGTGTTTCACCACCCTCCACAGATCCTTTTTCAAATGACAAGGAGCCCACTTGAGTGTGATCCACTTGCTACTCCTAGGATGATTCCTTGGCTCCTGTGGAGGTGCCAATCATGCTATAGGAGCTCAGAAGAGTGGAAAAAAGGATGTGCCCATCTTCCTCGCATCATGGTGTTTGCAGACCTCAGCAGAGTGCTAGAAATGTGAAATTTTGCTGTTATTCCTTAGGATTTGGTTGCATGGTGGGGTCATCAGTGGAAGCACTGGTTCCTTTCCCGTGCCTTGTAATGATGGCAGCACTGAGGGAGTGTTGCTGTCACTGGCTGGTCCCACGTTTCCTCCATGCACCACTGCCTGGGGGAATGAGCATAGATGGGCTGCTGGCATCTGAAGGGCTGTCATTAGCTGCCACTCAGAACAGTGTAATCACAAGAGACTTAAAAACCTGATGTCCTTTGTCATTTGGTTGCCCTTGGTTCAGTCATGCTTTATACAGCTGATGGGACCAGGGGAAATTTTGAATATAATGTTGGTTCTTTGAATATGGAATAAAATTTTGAATAAAACAAGGCAGCATTGACCTTGAAGAATCATGAACCTCAAAAGATCTCCGCAGCAGGGATTCTGTGAAGGAAAATGCTGTCTCCAAAGCTTTTAACTGCCAAACTATATTACATCCCTGAGCAGAGCTTTCCAGAGACTTAACAGTCTTGCCCCGGTGGAAACAGAGGTCTGTTCTCCAAAGCACAACCTCACTACAGCTGCTCAGCAAATGTCACGTGAAACTTTTAATGCAGGGAAAAAATTGGTTTAGTTTGCTCAGTTTGGTTCAGAAAAATGGCCACAGCATTTTTTCCCAAACAACCCCTCGGAGTGGGGAGCAGCCCTTTGGAGCAGCCACCATCACAGTGGTGAAACAGCTGAAAAACCAGAATAAATACCATGGCATTATTGCATTGCATTTTCTCTACACAACCTGGAAGGAGGTTGTAGTGAGGTGGGGTCTCTTCTCCCAGGAAACTGTTGATAGGACAAGAGGAAATGTCCTCATGTTGCACCAGGGAAAGTTTGGGTTGGATATGAGGAAAATTTTCTTCACTCAGAGTGGTCAAGCACTGGAACAGGCTGTCCAGTGAAGTGGTGCAGCTGCCATCCCAGAAAGTGTTCAAAAAGGGAGTAGATGTAGCACTTCAGGATATATTTTAGTAGGCATGGTGGTGTTTGGTCAAAGGTTGGACTTGATGTTCTTGAAGGTCTTTTCCAGCCTGAGTGATTCTGTGATTGAACAGCACTATCAAAGGAGAGGGTGCTAACATCTATCCATTCCTCCCTGCCATATGCACACACCTGCATTCTAGAAACACAGGCCAAAACTAATCCTGTGTCCTTTCTTTGGTGGCCTTGGAGCATATATATTTATGTTACCAGCAGATTTTAAGATGGGTGATTTAAAGATACAATAACAAGGAAAGTCCTTGCCTTGTTCAAGCTGAATATTTTATGATGTGCTGCAAATGAGAAAGTCAGGGCAGTTTTCTGACATATTTACTGGATAAGGCAAATCTCTGTAGGCCATACAGTAATTCTGTAGCAATATCTGTCCCTGCCTGATTAACACCCTAGATTATTGGTACAAGGAGAATTTTCATCACTTACTTCTATTTGCAAGAGGTCAGACTAAATAATCATAATGTTCCTTTCTGGGTCTAAAATCTATTAATCTGTTTACTCATTTTCCTTTTATGTGTTACTTCATTTGAACAATGAGATGAGGGTGGCCAATTTCTCTTTCCTTTTGAACAGCACATTGGCCAGGTTTGCTTTCTGGTTCTCATGCATTTTCACAATGCAGAGGAAGTTTAAAGCCAAACAGAAAAGCCCTCCATTAAAAAGAAAATACGTTTTTAAAATGGAAATATTTGTATTAATAAGAATTCCTTCGTTAGAGAAACGTAATACCCAAAGGCAGAACTTCTCAGGAATAGTCCCTTCAGTATTTCTTATCTCCCCTCACACTTCAGCTTCATGCTGAGTTCTGTGCTTTTTCGGATTTATATTGTAGGAAGCTGCGAATGTGTTTACCTTCTGATCGATAAGCTGCTCACAGTTACAGGGTAATGCTCATTTTTAACTTCTCATATTGTCCTGGGAGGCCTCCTGCTCCAAGTTTCTGAAGTCAGTCCTCTTTTCATTAAGTATCCCTAATGTGCAGGTTCAAACAGTATTAGTGAATCCCTAGGGATGTATCTGCCTTTCCAAAGTGGTTCTTCTAACCCAACATGATGTATGGTGCTTTGGTGACTTGTCCAATGGAGAATGGATCATGACTTGTACAGTGAAGCATCAGGTGAATCTAACACCCTTCTGGAGGGAAAAGCCGTCAAGCTCTGAATAGCTTTGCTGGGATTCTTCATGTAAATCCACCACTAATGAGTTCATCAATAAGACTCCTGATAAAAAGCAATTAAAGTGTCAAGCAGTAAATGATCCAGAGCAATTCCAGCCTGTAGTACAAAAGAGGCAGAAGAAAAACATCAGTGTTTTGCCAAATGGCAAAGAAGTCAAAGTGGTATTTCAAAGGGTGTTATTTTTCAAGCTCCTAAAACAAGAAGAAAGGTTCCTACACTTGGTAACAGTGGGGGATGCAGGGGTGAAGAAATGAGAGGATATATCTGTACCCACGCACAGACCCACCAAGAGTAAGAAAGGGTAACATGAATACATTAATATGACTGACATATTTTTAATTCCAGCATTTATTTGTTCTTTTGTTCGTGTATTTATTCACCTGAAGACTAACATATGTAGGGATGTCCCCCACCAGGCAGCCCCGCTGAGGTGACAGTCTGGCAGGTATCTGGTACAGTGACCTGCAATGTGCGGGTGCAGGTTTCACTCTGCTGGCAAAAACACCAGAAATTCAAAGAGATGGGCTCTTGTTTTTTGTTTATGAGTTTAGGAGCCTTAAATCACGAGGGAATTTTTGTTTGGTTCTCATTTTTCATCAGAGTAGTTCTTTGAAACTTTGCACGTTCTGCTTCCCTGATGGCGCTGCAGAGGAACTGGATGCTTCAGAAATAGTTTGATAATGCCCTTTCTCTTTGCCTGCAACATGGGCTGTTTTCTTTTTGTTTGCCAGTTTGGTTCTTTCCTGATGAACTGATGGTGAAATGTGTTAATGTAAAGGGAAGGTGTAATAGTAATGCCGAAATCTTTCCTCGTCTCTCACAGGTTACGTCTGTAAATTAGAAATTGCACAAATACGGAAATTGTAGTGTCAAGGACGGACACCAGTCCTTGAACAGAGCCTGAGTAATTACTAGGACACTGTTAGAGTGACCTCTCCTTTGCCTCTAATGAGCATTGCAAGGTCTTTCAGGGTCCTTTTTTACTGTCTGTGCAGGGCGTTCAGCCAGCAGTGAACACGCTGAGAGCCCAGTTAACAAGGTAGCTCGTCCATGTACAAAACTATTAGTATTTTCAAAGTTTTTTGAAACCTGTCCTAAACTGAGCCACTCAGTGTGGCAGCTTGTGCTGGAGGTTTAGATCTGCCTTTAAACATCAAATTGGGAAGAAACAAGAAGCAAAACCCCCAAATCAAGTCAGGAAAATAAAAGATTAAAAATGTAACTGTAGGAATTTATTGCAAACTCCAGCACCAGGCTAGATCCTCCGAAAGATTTGTATCATCTGCATGATCGATACATGAAGTCTCCTTAATGAAACACTAGATCCCGAAGCTTTTATCTCAGGAAACCCTGGAAACAGAGTGCAATCTGTGTTTCCCCAGCGGAATTGCAGATAATGTCTCTTTTATCATATGGTCAAGTTGTGTTCTACTGTCCCTCCTCAAACTGGGTGTTAATAACATTACATCTTGGCCTGTACCAGCACCAGTGTGGCCAGCAGGACCAGGGCACTGACTGCCCCCTGTACTGGGCACTGAGTGAGGCTTCCCCTCAAATCCTGTTTCCTTTCACCTCAAATGTTAGTTCTGGCTTTCCTCATGTGGCTAGTCAGTGATAGGTACTAAAGGCATATAGCCTCAGCTGAAAGATGTAGTAGAAGTGAAAATTAGCCATATTTGTGGCTGGATTTGGTGGGGTTTTTTTTCATTCTAAACAAAATTAATCATCTGGTCATTGTTTTGAAATAGTTTCCTGTATTGCTGGAGACAGGCAAGGCGCTTGCCGGGTTGTCCATGTGCCATGGGGACACTTAGCTCCTTCTCTGAGTGCTGGGCTTTTCCCATGTTGCTTGGAGAACAAGGGGAGAGCCACTGCTCGGTGGCTGAGCAAGGACCAAGGGTTGGAGCCACACATGTTCCATCCAGGCAGTCCCAGCAGACACATCCATACAGAAGATGCAGTTGTGGCTTCTTTGCTGACTTTTGCCCAACTCTGAGTCCCCAGGCAGGGCTGATGGCTACTCTAGATCACAGTGTGACACTTGAGCTGCTCCAGGGTTAAATGCTTTTCAAGTAACTCGACTTGGCTAGTCCTCCTTTGACTTTTTCTGTGCTGGGAACCAAGATTGAAATCAGCAGGGGAAAAGGGTTCCTTTTGCTGTTGTTTTTGTCTCCAGCTCTGTGAGGCAGTGCCAGCTGCAAGACAGGAGCAGTCCTCTAATTTCCACTAATAAGAAATCTCTTCTACCCTCTCTTTCTGGATAGAAAATTTTGTCTTAAATTTCTTTAAGACAAAGACCTAATTCTGCTCTTACTGCCTTCAGTTTCAACTCTGCCTCAAAATTGCCATAGAGGAGGCAAAGCTGGATGGTGCCATTAAAAAGAAAATAATTATTCCAGAATATTAAAGACTGGAACAAATTGCAGCATTGCTCTGTGAGTGCCCAGGTCTGTTCAGAGCAGATGCCAAGCCCCATCTCAGCAGGGCAGAGGGGGTTGGGATCAAGACCAGCAAACAGGCCACATCTCCATCATGGGTTTAGAGCTCAGATGCTCTCCCACAGCTGCCTTTGCTGGTTTAGTCCTGTAACAGCACTGACTTATGTCAGTCCTTAGGCGCCATGCAGGGAGCAGCATTCCCAATGACATTACGGTTGAGTTAAGCCTATTTTGGAGGAGAAAAGCCATATGGACATAAGCTCCATATGGAAAGTAGCCATGGCCTTGGGTGCTGAGTTGAAGAGCATCCTGGGGAGGTGGACCTCAGCCAGTAATCTTGCCCACAGCAGGGAGACTCTAGAGGTGAGTGCACTGCACCATAACATGGAGTCACCACACTAGTAAATGGGAGCACGAGACCCTTGGCTCTCTGCATCTACCTGGGATGCTGTCAACACTCTGAATAAGCAAGTGGCTGCAAATGTAAGGGCTGCTCCTCCTGAGTCCTTGGATTACGCTCTGGTTTGCAGTGCATCATTTAAGAGGTTGCAAATATTTTCCGTGTGTTGGAATAAAATTATAAACAGATTGAGCCTGGGTACAGTAGATCCACTGGACTAAATCTGACTAGGAAAACTTTAAATTAAAGAATGAGGCTTAAGAGGGATGGGGAGTGAGCTGGCATGGAGGGAAATTCTGTCAATTTAGTGAAAAAAAAAATTGTGGAGATATACACTCCGCAAAGGTCGAAGGAGAGTTTCCTTGTGCAGGAAAGTACGCTATGTAAATTGGTATCTACTAAAGCCGTCCATTGCTTGAATGTAACAAAAGTAACTGTATGAAACTGTAAAACAACACACACTGCACTTTCATGGGGAAATGTGCTGTATTCAGTGATATTAATTGCTGTGTGGGCTCAATTTTCAGTGCAATCAATCCACAGGAAACAAAGAGACTGCAAGGGAAATATAAAAAGACAGTCAGCTAATAGGAGCCAGATTCAATAAAATTGTCTCTGCCTTCAGTGAACAGTGAGGGTGAGGTGTGTTTGTTCTCCCTTGGCAGGGCACAGAATGGGCCAGGCAGTGAGTATAGGGCCAAAAGGAGCTTGGAGCAACACTCTGTGTATTCATGCATATGTATATTTAAATATGTATTTGTGAGAAATGCAACTCCTCTTTTGAGAAACTAGGAAAGAAGGGGATTTAATTCAGTCTACTGGTGGACTTCAGATCCTGGGTCAACTTAACCTTTCCTGCAGTTTCAATTTAGTTGCCAGTATTTTAGCAAGCTGTTTGGTTTGTTTGCCTACCACTTAAGAGAAGGATTATCTGGTTTCTTTCTTTTTCTTCCAAGGTTGCTTTTCATTTTTGAAGCTGAATGTGTTCATTATTAGAGGTAGCACTCTCTCCCATTCAGGCTCCAAACTTCCCTAGGAAGTGACTTCATGTTATTATTCAAGCAGATTATTGCCTGGAGTGGTTGAATTACCTAGTGTTCGTGTAATGGCAAGCTCTCAGTCCATATGTATTTAATGACTGTAATCATTTGTTACTTTCCATTTATTAGGTTTGTTTTTAAAGAAAGTTTTACTGTGCTATTTATGATATGCTAAGTGGTGCAACTTGCTGAAGAAACATATCGCATACATTTTATTTTTTAATAGGTTTTACTTGCTAAAATGGAAATCTTTTATTTACCCTAGCAGGGCAGTTTTTTGCTGACAGTTTTATTATTTCAATTACTCAGACATTTCTTTCCTCTTTTGTTTCCTCAGATCCTCCTCCAGGGAGTTTTAATGTGCCATTCTTTATTTAAGATTGGGTCAGAACGTGTTATTTCTAGCAAGGCAGGGAAAAAGTGCAATACGGCAGACATTAAATAGTGGGATGTCAAGGTTTTATTTTCTTTCCTCTTTGAATTGTGGAATCCTTTCCTCATTTGTGTCATCTGGTGATTAATTGCACTGATAATCTGTGCTCCTCCTCAATAACTGTCTCCTACCAGTGCCAGGCATAGACTGTGCTCTGCCTAAAGAGCTTGTGACTGCAGATAAATGAACATATGTGTATGAGTAAAGGAGGGGACCTCTGAGAGTTTTTAAAATTGTCAGAGGTGCAGGCTACTTTAATAAACTAATGCTCTGTAGGCAGTGGCAGCAACTCCTGAATGCATTTCACTCGCTGGTGGGGAAAGAATGGGATCATTCCTTCAGGGCAAACCCCAGGCCTTGGTCAGTGGAGTGAAAAGTGAACCCCAGGGGATCATATGAGGAGTGGGCCAGTGCCAGGAGATGGAACTGCCTGTGCAAAGTTCTCTAGGGTGGGACAGCATGGAAAGCAGGGTCGGCTCCCCTGGCTCTTGCTGGGGTATGTTCGTGATTCCCTCTGCACGTGCTAGTGAGTTTTTGAGCACTCCCTGATGTGTGATGGATTTTATTTTCCATTATAGCCTGACCAGTCCTTGGAGAAAATCAAACTCAATTCATAGAATCATAAAATATGCTGAATTGGAAGGGACCTATCAGGATCATTGAGTCCAGCTGGCCCTGCACAGGACACCCCAATCACACCATGTGCCTGAGGGCATTGTCCAAATGCTTTTGAACTCTGTCAGGCTTGGTGCTGTGACCACGTCCCTGGGGAGCCTGTTCCAGTGCCCAATCACCCTCTGGATGAAGAACCTTTTTCTAATATGCAACTTAAACGTCCCCTGACACAACTTCAGGCCATTCCCTCAGGTCCTGTCACTGGTCACCAGAGAGATCAGTGCCTGCCTCTCCACTGCCCCTCATGAGGATGTTGAAGACCTCAGTGAGGTCTCCTCTCAGTCTCCTCCAGGCTGATCAGACCAAGTGACCTCAGCCCTTACTCATGAGGTTTCCCCTCCAGACCCTTCACCATCCTTGTGGCCCTTCTTGGGACAGTGGGGGAGCCCCCAGAACTGCAGGCAGATCTGCATGGCCTTGACCATCCATTAATGATACAGAAAGAGCATTACAAAGCACATCCTCACACTTCTGCTTCCCGTTGTGTGTTCCAGGGTGTCTGGGGGAGAGCTCTTTGACCGCATCGTCGAGAAAGGGTTCTACACGGAGAAGGATGCCAGCACCCTGATCCGGCAGGTCCTGGACGCTGTGTACTACCTGCACCGCATGGGCATCGTGCACAGGGACCTCAAGGTACGGCCACAGCACCCCTCGGTCCCCTGGGCAGTGTTAATGAAGGTTGTGTAATTATGTGAGCCTAACAAACACGTGTACCCTGGAACTGGCTGTTTCAGTGAGGTTTTACCACAGGAGAGATGCTCCAAGGCCTCCCCATGTAACTGGTTCTAATGAGGACTCTGCATTCAGGGCAGTTACAGTGGGAGTTTTGCACATATGATGTGGGGAAAAGCCATTAAGACCCAAGATGTTACATTAAGGCAGAAAACTCATCTCAGCTGGGGTGTGTTTACTGCTGTAAAGTATTTTGCAGGCTTGCTGTGCTATATTTACTTTCACTTAATAATAATTGGTGGCAATAGTGGGGGAAAGTTGAGTGATTTCCTATCATTTGGAGCAGTGTTTTTTGAGACACTATTAACAGCAAGGGTTCTTCTAAGGATCATTGCGTGCCAATGTGATATTTAGATGATTTTCCTTTCAGCTGCACCATATTGTCACATCTAAACCTCTCAGCTTTTCAGGTAAAAAAAACCCCTAAACATGGTTGTTTTATTGTTTTCTTCCAGTATCTTAAACTGTCATTAAGACGAGCAGAAAGGCTTGGATTTGATAGCACTTTAGTATTTTAAATAATTAGCAGAAAATACTGGAAAAAGATACAAATTTTAAGAGAAAACTGTGGGTTCAGTTCCTGAGCTGGTTAATTCTGCCAAACTTTACTGCCAGAAATTAAGAATTCAGTGACTGAAATAACACCTCTGGTTGGATTTTGGAGGGATGCTCTGAACAGGAGTTTCCTTGGATGTTGATGCAGAGCTTGTATTTTCCCCCTGGAAAAAGACTGAAATTTGGCTGCAGGTTACAAGCCTTATATAAGCCTTATAAAAAGGCTTAATGAACATTAATAGAGTCAGGAGGCACAAAGAATGGAATTTTTTTCCTTTTTTACTTCTTAAATACAAGTCTTTATTAAATGTATTCTTAATTTACTTTTATATAATCTAATATTAAACTACATGTTTGCAATTTTTGACTACTCTTAGCAAAGTTATAGTGCTGGTAATGTCATCTCACTGTTACGCCTTCAGGTGGATGAAAAACCATGGTTTTGAGAGATGCTCTCTATTTTTTTCTCTTCTCCAAAATCAGTGCTGATGTGAAATGCTGTGTGGTGTAAAGTAATAAATGACAGGCTTATTCCCAAATGCAGCAGGGCGAAATAGAGCCTGTTACTGGTGTAACCACCAGCACCAGAGTTCTCCAAAGTGCAGCAGTGCCCAAGGCAGGCAGACATGGCTTTCTTTTGTGGCAACCTCAGTGCAGTCATTTCCTCCTGCCTATCTTTGACTCCAGATGTGAATCTCTGAGCTGTGTCTGGGCCATTCCCATAGGATTGCAAGCTTTTCCACACCTTGCTGCTGCAAGGGATGTGCCTTAGTCCTGTATACCTCCTGCAGAAGGGAGCATCCCATGATCTTCAACAGATAGGGGAATAACAGAAAGTAGCAAAATTTTTACATATTGGTTTGGCACATGATTTAGACAAAACCTTAAGTCCACCGGAAGAAAATATACACTGATATCCTCAAATAGTGTTTCCTCCTTGGTATTGTGCAGTCCAGTCCAGACAGTGCCAAATAATGGGTTTCCTATAAGGAGGCACTGGATAGGCATCCATCTCCTGCAGTCTCCACACATTGCCCTCAGTTCCTGTTCATTTCCTGCCCTTATGCTGAAGTACGTAGAAATATTATCATATTTATTAGAGCTCCATAGAATTCCAGTATGGAAATGTTGTATTTTAACATGAGCAGTTTGTTCCCAAATTCAATTTTTAGGAAATAACTTCAGGCTTCTTTCTGCCACCAATATTTTCAGAGTGACATCCAAGACCTCTTAATTCAGATATTCCATTGTGCAAGCTCTTAGTATTCTTGTCTTTGTAATCCAAAGCAGGTTATACCGCTCACTTTTAAATAATAATCTTATTTTAAAGTTCCTGTAGTAAAATATGGGATCTGGTGATTGGGAAGTAAATGCATGTACAAATTACTTTCAGAGTCTGTGTAAGTCCATGCTGAATTTAGATCAAACCAACCTTCTCCAGTGGTATTTTGTAGCTCCTTTTCTCTTTCTTTTGTTTGCAGGCTTTTGTCAGTACCATATCAGTTGTCAAAATGACTCACAAAATACAGAATATGAGGAACACCTGCTGTGAATTTCTGTTAGCAAAAACATACCATGATGAGAAAAACAGGGATAGAATAAGGCTTTTTATGATCTCAAAATATCAAAATAAGTGTAAGATTCAAAATGAAACTCTGG
Organism: Struthidea cinerea; assembly: GCA_013397865.1. Taxonomy (NCBI): domain Eukaryota; kingdom Metazoa; phylum Chordata; class Aves; order Passeriformes; family Corcoracidae; genus Struthidea; species Struthidea cinerea. The sequence goes on from VZTI01001471.1 coordinate 1,265,511, forward strand.
GAAAGGATCCACTCTACAAAAATACAAACCATGAAACATCCATAACAATTATCTATTGTAATTATGTGTTTATTCAGACACCAAAATAGTACTTGCTGTAGTTGGTAAAAGCAGGTCAGGGCTCCAAGTCTCTAATCTGAGTAATGCAGCAGCAGATTAGAAGAGATGGCAGCAGGTGAGTTCCAGGGAAGTCCAGGTCACACAGAAGGACTGAAAGGCTCAAGCAGCTCCACTTGGTACAGAGCTACCTTGTTGATGCTTTTTGGATTAACCAGCTTGAGGAAACAGAATTCTTTTAAACAAGTTTGAGTGGGGGTTTCTTGGCCTTACTAAATGGAAGTGGGAACCTGAGGTGAGTTAGCAGAAATTGTTAGGAAATAACTGCTTTTCCCTTAATTCCAGGTCTACCAACCCCTCAGCAGATCAGAAGGGAATTAGCAAAAATCAGGAGTGACTCCAGCCTAGGGCAGAACATGGCACAGAACTGTAGTCCCTAAAAGAGTGTCAGCACTATAAAGTCAATTAAAGCACTGGACTTGCAAGGTATCATGAGAAAGAAACATAAATGGTACAACTGCATGTTTATTTTTAGGAACCGAACCCTTTCCCCTTTTACCTCAGCCCAGCTGGCCCACGGCTGTGGCTCGTAGATCCTCCCATGGCCACTGTGTCCCATGTTCACACATGTCCCGTGCATAAAGCCATCACTTGGTGCTGGGGCTGGGGAGCCAGGAAATGCTTTAACTTCCCGAATGGGGACATCGCCCTCCAGCACTTCTTCATTCCCCCTTTCCCCAGAGCAGATGGAGAAGGGAAGACGGATGCTGGTGCTGCTGCACTGCAATTTCTCCTCTGCACGAATCCAAGCTTGGATGTGTCCCAGGGAGCCTGAGGGTGTTGTGTGGCCGCAGCTGCTCCTCAGCATTTCCTGGAGCACAGCTGAGCAGGCTGCGTGTCAGCATTTCTACCAGCTCCGGGCAAAAGGCTCCTCCAAGGCTGTTTGGAAACATTGGGTACCCATGACTTTTATAGGCGAACACCGCAAGGTCCAGGGCTTGTTGCCACCAGGCTGAGTGCTGCAGGTGTGGACCCTTTCACGAGCCCAAATGTTAAGCAAAGAGGTGGGCTCTCATAGCACCCAGCAAGACCTTTGTTGTGTAGCAGCAGCACATTCAAAACACGTGGATGCAGGCCTGTCTGGAGCAGATGGAGGCTGGTTGGGTTCTCCAATGTGCCTGACTCTGGTATAAAAAGTTACAGGGCTTTGTGGAGTGATCCTTGTTTTCTCTTGCCATAAACAAGTTGCTGTGCTTAGTGCTATAGCACATTTTTCCTTCAGCATTTTTTCCTAATCAACTCTAGCTAAAACATGCTTGCTGCAAGTCTATTAACTGTAAAGGCATTTCCTCTCTCAAAACAGTTTGTTTCCAATGGAGAAGATACAAAAATTTTCTAAGACCTCCTGTTTTCCTTTTTCTTTTTCCAAATACTGTATAAAAATTTTCATTACACTGCCTGGATTTGCCATATTTACTTGTTTTCAATAGAATCCTTCTGTTTTACCACTCTGAAGTGATAATATGTCAGACACCTCTCACAAGTAAGGGCTGAGCCTTAGGTCTTATTTGAGGTGCCAGAGAAGAAGTTTGTTATCCCAGAAAAGGTGCTCAAAGCTCAGGATGTGAATTTCTTCTATTTGTTGCTGTACAGGAGTCTGGAGAGGATGTCCATGTAGGTTTTAAGGACAACTCTCTAGACTTAGGGGAAGCAAATTATATTTGTGTATGGGGTGACTAAGGATTTTATTAAATGCAATGCGTGGGTCAACAGGTGTTGTTACTGAACTCAGACATTCCAAACTCACTGTGCTTGTTCTCCCTTCTAGCCTGAGAACCTGCTTTACTACAGCCAGGATGAAGAGTCAAAAATCATGATCAGTGACTTTGGATTGTCGAAGATGGAGGGTAAAGGAGATGTGATGTCCACAGCCTGCGGAACTCCTGGCTATGTCGGTAAGAGCTTTGGTTATATTTTAGTGAAAATGAAAAAATACTCATTTTCTGGTGCTGTTACATGGTGCCCATGAGATTTTACTGATATTTGTTAGATTTTAGCATTTGCTGTGCTCTGCCCTGTGTCCTCTTCCCCCTTGGGGTGCAATCCTGCATTCCAGCTCTGGGTTTGTGGGATTCACTTTCATGTTTTCAGTCCTTTGCAGAATGAGTGTTCTCAAAGACACTGCTTGTAGCTACACCAGGAGCACGTGAAGAATAGCCTCAAATGTATTGCTGCTGCAAGCACCTAGAAAATGAAGCTTTACCTAATGGAATGTATTACTTTAATCATAAAGATAGCATTTGCCAGATTCCTCTGATAAAAGACAGTAAAATTAAAGAGTTGTATTTATTTTCAGACATGTTCAGTAATCCTCTGTTACAACCACGTTAAGTTACTGACTCAGATGTCAGAATGCAAAAGCTCTTTAGATCCTTGGGCCTTCCTGAACAGTATCAAATTGTTGTCTGTCATTTATTCTTTGCTCTTTTATCCATTTGGTAGTGATTATACAAGGCTATCTATTAGCAGCATGTTTACCAGCAGCCTTTAAAAACAGTTAAAGTAGCTGAAAGTGAGCATTAGATGGTGGGTGGTGATGAGATCTGTTTGAGCAAACACTATTTAAAAGGCTCCCTTTGTGCACAGACATCCAGCAAGCCTGTGCCTCCTGCCATACCGAGATCGTCAGCTGAGGTGGGAAAATGAAACTCCGGGGTATCCATGAAATCCATGAAACTGACAGTAGATATAGATTTGTCTCAGATTTTTCCAGCTGTCAGAAGCTCTTTTTACTTTGCAGCTGCCACCTCACCTGTTTTCATAGTTCTGATGATACCATAGCACAGGAACTCAGGTTATGTGATTATGAGACAGTGATACAGATCTGTCCCAGGTACTTTTTTCTGGGCATTATCTTCACACTGCACAGACACACTCTATCCCAATAAAATCAGGAAAAGGAACAGATTTCTGTGCTTTCCCATCATGAAGCCATCAGCCCCTCATTGTTTTATTTTAAGAGGTGGGCCAGGATGCACTCTGAGTAGCAGTCTTGTGTAATCATACCAGACTGGAAATCTTCTTCCAGAGCAGCAGCAGGAATTGAGCTGAGGCAGCAATTTTAATAACTTTTGCTGTCAGCTCTTCTGTCCTTAACAAACACGTTTTATTTTGCTCTGGAATGGGCACTAGAATGAGACTCTAGGCACTGGAAAGCTTAGATGATGTTTGCTGGAGTGCTGATGAAAATGAGGGAGTGACTCTGCTTGGTCACTGAGTGATCTCACGCGGCCTCTCAGCGTTCCTATTTACGTGGGGGAACTTGCTATTTTTCAGAGGAAGCTCTCAGAGCCTGTGACAGGAGCTGTAGTGCTTTGAGAGATGTTTGAGAGCTCTCATTACCCGTGGTCTGGGCTCTGATAGCTGCACAAGTGCCTCCAGGCTTGTTGTTACCTTGCTGAACGCAGGATTTACTCATCCCCGTTCAAGAGGTCACAGCCACTTATTTCTGAAGTGCTGACAGGACTTTTCCCCTCCTTCACAAAGAAAACATCCTTAAGTATTTGTTCTATCTTTTTTCTTTATTATTAATTTTCTGTACAGAATGCAGCTCCTCTTTAGTTCTGTACTTTTTAAAACATAATAGGTTGCTCAGAGGACGTTTTCCAAGCACAGAACATTTTTGTTGCCGGTCCTTTGGTGATGCCCACAAATGGTCCTCCTTGAGTGTTACACCTGATGATGTGGCTTCTGCCTAGGTGGTCTGCAATTTGCCCACATCCAAAAGCTTTCATGCCTTCCAGTGTCACTCCAGCTTGCAGCACCTGCCAACTGCCCTCAAATCAGTGGACCAGTCTTCCTCCTAATGGCACTGCACGAATAAAAGTCCTCGGCTGAGCTGGGGTAGACAAATGCTACAGTCACGACCCATGAAGTGCCCTGTCTGCCACCTCTTTTTGTGTTTTGCTTTTTCTTTCCCACATATTTTACCCAGGGTTAAGTAACACTGAGGGATCCATCACTTAAAATTCATTTCCTGGTGCTTTTCTTCAGAGATATGTGGAACACCCCATTTTTTAAGATTTTATTAGAATTGATTATTTTTGTCAGTTTAACTGCTTTGCTTTTAAGTTGCTGGAAGAGAATTAGGCACATATCACATGTCAAAGGCACCCAGAGCTCTGTTAAGAAGTCATTGGCTACTATTTATTCGTCACCTCCAGAAATGGGTCCAGTCAGATCCCACTATGCAAAGTGCTGGACAAGCTTCTGACTTGGAAGCAAGCCTGATTTTGACTCATGTCTGCTGCCCAAGTATTTGCAAGTATGCACTCTCCCCTCCCCCCCGTCATTTCTGTCTAATTTCCCTGATAGGATATACATTCACTCATTTTGTTTCAGTTTTTATCTCAACTTTTCTCATTTTCGACTGCAAAGAACAGTAGTATCCGGGACACTAAATCCCTGTTTATGTGGTTAGGAAATTTATTGAATAAGGAAGGGTGTAATTATAATTAAATTCCTTAACAAATATCAGTTTTCTTTCTGAAAATCAAAGTATTACTTTTCAAATTAGACTATATCTAAAATGTGCGTGACCAGTAGTACATTAACACTTTAGCTTTTAAAGCTCTGCCTTACAGATTAAATTACTGTCAACAGTTCTGAGTTCCTATTTTTTCAGGAGTTTTGTCAGAGATTTTGGCCCTGTGATGAAAAGCTGGTGGTTAAGATAATTTAACCCAATAATGAGAGCCACTTCTGTTAAAAGCCCAATCTAAATGTTTGCTTACTGAAAAGAGGATCTGACAACACAACCTCTGCTAAGAAGGTCTTGCATTTTCTTATCTGCTTACCACTCTTATCCCCATTTCTCATGGAAAGAGTCTGGGTGATGAGCTGGGGCTAGATACCCAACTTTTAGATAGCACCTGAATTGGGAGAGGTGGGGCAGCTTGTGTGGCTCATTTCATTGCAAATTAGGTGTGGCGACTGACCTGCAGGGGTCTTACCCCATTGTCTAATGTGGAGAAGAAGTGTTGTTTTCAAAACCCTGAGTGATGTGTGTGATTATGGGCAAGATCCCAATAAGCCATTAGTGATTTATAATTTTAAACATCATAGACTTTGACCTTATATAATAACTCGATTTTGATGGAGGAGCTGTTCAAACCTGCCTGAAAATGAGCCATCCCTGGGCACCCACCAGGAGGAGACTCCAGTCACTCATAGAAGTCTTCTAAAGAGATTTTGGATGTTTGGGAATTGGGTCTCACTGAGTGACTTTCCATGAGAGGTGGTCCCTCAAAAGCTTTGGTTACTTCTGCAGATGGAACTTAGACTTTCAAGACACTTGAAAAGTTTGAAAAAAAATGTTAGAAAGCCTGTCTGAGGCAATCTGATCTCCTTTTGCAGAAACACTGAATTATGAGCTGTGTTCGTGGCTGACTAATATCTTAATCCTACTGAGATTTAAAATTCTTGCTCTGAGTCCCAATTCAGCTTCAAGTAAAATTTTCTTGTCCTACAAATTGGGCTGGATCCTGGATATGTGGTTGTCCCTGTACACTCCACCTCACTCACTGTTTTCATTTTCTGCATTGCTTTTATGAAAGGTAATTTCACAACTTTCATCTCTGCTCTGCCAGAAATCCAGTAGGAGTTTCAGATCTCACAAAGCCATGTGTTCCTCTTAGCCCTGTGCAAGACCACAGCATTTAAGTAAGCAATAGATTTCCATGTTGAATTTTGACCTATTTGGTATCCTTTGAGTCAAAGGTTAGAAAATATCCTTCGGAATATCCTTACTAGCAATAAGCTACCTCAGGGGCCTTTAGGCAGTATCATGAGCAATCAAGTAAAAATAAAGGATGGGAATCACTCTGAACAGGGTTTGCTCAGGCAGAAGCACATGACAGGGCAATTTCTCAGCTCTGTTGCCATATCCTGACGCCGAGTTGTGTTACCCTCTGTTAAACATAAACTGCATTATGACCAATGGCAGATATCTAAATCTGACTCAGCAACATGAAATAAAAACAACAGGAGCACAAGAAGCCAGCGATACTGCACTGAAACCCTGCTCTCCTTCAGAAACAGCCTCAAACTTCAAAGTCTTGGCCAACCAGAGCAAGATGAACACTGGAGGAATGTGTGAAAAAATGGGAAGAAGTGGTTTTCACCCCAGGAGTCAGGGGAAGAAGGACTCTGGTCTTGTGGTGAAGCTGCTTCGTGTGCATCTCAGCCTGTTTGCCCTGTGAGGAGAGTACTTTGTAGGTTTTCACTTCAGGAGAGGGGCTGGGTTGGCCCTTTTTTTGCAGTACAGGCTGTTATGAGGAGCAGGCACCCTCATGACTTGTACAGTGTGATCAACAGGCTTAAAGTATCAGAGCAATCCCCATCACCTGAGCTCTTTGCAAGAACATGGATTGCCGTTTTTGGCATCCAGCAGCTGCATTTTTAGGGAGCTTATTAGCATAGCTGTGCTCTCTGAGGGCAATGGCATAGTGTCCTGAAAGGGTTCCAAAGGTTCTGGTCTGTACCTTTTCTTAAAACCTCCATTTGAAACAAGCCTTTGAATTTTTTCTCTTATTAAAAGCAAAACATAACCAAAAAAAAGCTAACTGTAAGACAGCAGGATCACCTGGCCTGGGAAGCACATCTTCATGCACCTGCAGGTGGAAGGAGGCTCTAGGTTTGTTACTCCACCTTGTACCCAGCACTGTAGCAATGCAGATTTGGCCTGAATCACCTTCCTGGATGTGAAGGAAGGGTCCAGGTTTGCTCCATTGCTTTCCCTGTCTGGATGGCCATTGTATATGATTTGAGCCCGGAGTGATTTCCTGGGGATGTGTGACAGCGGAAGCCTTTGCTCAGCTGGCATCTCCCCAGTGCCAGAAATGGGAGATTTGGCTTTCCCCTTCTCTTTTCTGCTGTTTTGTCTCCCCAGCCGTCTGTGTTGATTCTTTAATGCTGTCAGCTCCTGGATTTTTTTCGTTGTGTCTCCTGCTGTTGCCTCTTGGCACTGATCTGCCATCATTCCTGAGAGCTCCTCTGACTTGTTTTTCAGCTCATTAAATATTTCCGTCTTTTCCGTACATCAGAGACAGATGATGCTGAGCTATGTCCTCCTGTTCCTGCTGCATGTCTGCTTATTGGAAAAAAAATCAAAAGCAGCCATTTGGCCTTAAAAGAAGTATTTAAACCTCTTGTCTTTCTTCATTAATATTTACCAAAGGAGAGGTAATGGCCTCACATCTGCTTTGGGCTTGATCCTGTGTTGGTCTTACCTATTTCAGAGCTGCCATCTACAGAAACAGCTATCAGTGCTTTTCACTCCTTTAAAACAGAGAGAAATGCCCCAGCACAGCTTTGATGTTTTAAGAGGGAAAATCTTTATATAGTTCACATCCCCTCATCTCAGAATTGTTTTCTCTTATGTTAATGTGGCATATCTGTATAATGTCAGGAGCTCACCTGTGCTCAGCAGCCATTTGCATAATATTTTCTTGGGGAGCTATGAGATGTATAATGTTTACTAGTCTTGAAAAGTATGTAAACAGGCGCAGACAGTCAAAGGTAGAAGAGAATGTGTATAAAATACTGGGAATTTGGAAGGACTGGAGAGTTGGAAGACATCTGAGCACATAAAGACAGGAGAATATTACCTCCCTTCTTCGTCATATTTTGTCCCAAAATTTAGTTATGAGGAATGGGACAGAACAGGAAACTGTGTCATTTCTTGTGCAGTGGTCCCAATTTCCAGTTCACATGCAGTGGTCCCAGTTTGCTGAATGACTTGAAAATTGGGATAGTATTTAACCTGTGCTGCAGATTGTGGCATATCAGTCTTCAAGAGTCTTCCTAATCTGGCTGCCAGCTATAATTTTACCCACATTCCCCTGAATTTTCTTCATTTTTGCAACATGACCCTGGTGAAATTTGACCCTTTCCATCATTGCTGTGCATGTGGAAATGCAACCTGGATGCCCTCACCTGCCTCGTGCACTGTCTTCCTTCAGTCCCCTCTATGAGCCCTCATGCCAAAGCACCGGAAAGTCTTCTCTGATTCTCATTATTTCTTCTTGTTCCATACCTTGCTGGCAGGTTTGACCTTGGTTTTGTTGGCTTGTCTGGCTTAAGAAGATAATTCTTTGAAAAGAGCAGTACACCAGAGCATAAATGTGGGGCTCAAGTTTTAAAACATCTCTGTACTTCACATTTTTTTTTTTTGCTGTTCTTCAAGTAACTAACTGCTTTGGTGTTGGTGAGACTCCCAGCAGAGGAAGGTGTGACTCCCAAGAAACATTTTTGTTGGGACTTGCTGCTTCATGACTGTTGTCCAGCACTTGAACTCCAAATTACTCAAAGGAAATACTGTGCTTTTTAAAACCCAGTGTGGCAAGTCTGCTTTAGGAATGCCACAATCAGTGATTTCTTGCATTATTGTGGACATTTTGCTTTGAAAAAGGCAAAGGCTTCTTTACATGAAAAAGATTAGGGTCACAGGATTTTAAAATTTAGGTTTTAAGCATTTGCACTGCAAGGTCCCAACAGGGAAAACATAATACTCCAGGATCCCAAACAAAAAATACACCTTTTTAAGTCTCAGTAGTGTAAGACAGTAAAGCAGATCCATGAAGATCTAAGATTTAATAAATGCCCAGGCTCTTGCTTCTAGCAAAATTCAAACTATGGTGGCTGAAAACTATAGAGGCAGGAGGCTCAGTTCCTTTGTGCATGTCCAATTCCTGTTGCTTTTCATTTCTCCCTCTGAGGTGTCTGTGTTCCCAGAGGCAGAAGGACAAATGACTCCCTCCGACTCTGACATCCAGCAGTCTTTGGAAGGCAGCTGCTGGAAGAAACGGTGAATGCTCTCCTTCCTTTCCTGCAGATGTAGCTTATCTCCTCCCTGACTCGCTGCCCTTTCTGAGCTGCCTCTGGAACTCCCTGGTCTGGCAGCTCGAGGCAGCGGAGCCGCGATGCTGTCAGGGAGAATGTGCATCTCTGCACCCGTGCAGAGCTTGGCCTCATTTTCCTCCTAAAGAGGGAGGTGATGGCCCTCTGCCTCTCCTGCATTTTTCTGTGCTTTGTTTTGTTTTCTGTGCCTGGAGACAAAAAAATGGTGAATTCACTCCACTTTAGGAGTCATCCTTTTTTTGTGAGAACATGACCTTCAAAAAACCCGGACATGTGCAAATGCAAGGGCTGTATGTGGAGAGCAAAACAAGGGTTTGGAGTGCTGCAAGTTTCAGGGTCCTGTCTTTTGACCACGTTCAAATGTCTGGGCTTATAACATGTGCTTCTTTGGCTTTTTATTTTCAGCTCCTGAAGTGCTGGCGCAGAAGCCCTACAGCAAAGCCGTGGACTGCTGGTCCATTGGGGTCATCGCCTACATCCTGTGAGTACCTCTTGAGTTTCCAGTGCTGGCACCTTTGGGACCTGCAGCTTGCTCTCCCACCATGGAGTTACCTGCTTTGCCTGTGGCAAAAATTCTGCCACTTGTGACATGGGGTAACATGTACCCTGGACACCTCCCAGTTGCATAAAGGCTGAAATTTGAGCAGAAGTGGTAGGAAATGAACCAGTACCCTTCAGCTGCCAAAATCCTTGCTCAAAGAACTGCACTGTGTGCAATAGTGTGGCCTTGTCCAGGCTGTGCCGTTATTGAAGTTATTGTGTCCCCTGTTCAGATTGGCTTTGAGGAGAAACAAATCTGGCTGTGTCCACCGAGCTGCCACAGAAACAAGTGTCTTTTCCTGACAGCATAACCAGTGCTTTATTTTTTTTTACTTTTCCCTTTTATGCAACTGTCGCAGTTATAGAAGACTGAAGGAAAAAGCAGCTCCAATGAGGCACAGCATTAAAGCATTCCTACTTTGTTCCCTTTTTCCTTATGCAGACATTTCGTGACTTGTCAACATGAATAACTTTTTGATGGTGTGGTAGAACTATTTTTGCCAGGACATGCCTCATTGCTGTGCTATCCATTCTGTACCATGTTCATTCTTTATATTTGCATTACGTTTGCCTAAGTTATATGCTACCCAAAAGAAGGAGGTTTTATATATAATGGTATAGGAAGGCTTTATTTATTGCATGTGTGTTTATTTATTTAAACCAAAATCCTGCCTGAAAACATTAGTTTTATGACTGACTTTCTAATCTACATGAATATTTGAAAACTTGTTGAGTACAAAACTTACATGGGAATGGATTTCTCTCAGAGCAGCCATCAATAGCAGGATGCAAAAAGCCTTTGCTAAACAAAGGAAAAATCAACAGTGCTGATTCTGACTTTGTTTCAAAGCCCAGCGGGACCTACTACAGCAGTGAGGAAGAGGACAGACATGCCAAAGTACCTCAAAGGCTGCTTCATGAATCATTCCCTAGTGCTCTTTTAGATGAGGAGGGTGTATGCTGACTCAAAGTTACCATTTTTCACAGGCAAACCTGATCATGGAAGTCCTAGAGGCTGGGATTTTTGACATTGTCATTCTTTGCCAGCCATGGCAGGACACAGTTGGAGTCTTTTCTGATGCTCTTGTAGCACTTTGCTGACTACCAGCTTCAGAGAGTGGGAGAAGGAGGATGCAGGTGGGAGATAGCACTACTCTGCCTCACCTCCAGGCTCAGCTCCTGCCTGGGTTCAGTTTATTGCCAAATATCCACTGTGAAAATATGTGTCCATCTGGCAGCCCATGGGAGGGCTGTGACCTGTTGCATCTGGCTGCCTGGAAATAAACCTGGCTCTGCTTTCCTCCAGGTTGTCAGTCCCATGTGTCAGTGGCTCATGCACCAAAGGCCTTTTGTGCTGGCAGACCTGTGGTTATTTCACTTGTTGCTTTCACAGGTCTTGCTGAGGAATAGGGATGAGGCAGCGCTAAGCAATGTGTCCTCTACACCTGGTTTATGAACACTTCTTCAATAGGTGGAAGATTTTAATCTCCTCTGTAATCCTTTTGCCCTTCCTAAGCAAGGCTGCTCTTTCTGCAAGGTTCAGCTCTGTTTCCTGCTCTGTTTTCCAAATCAGCGTGTACTCAGCTTGTCGAGCAAGGCGTGCACACTCCTCAAATTTAAATTCCCTCTTTGCTATACAGGGAATTCCCAACCCAGAAAGTTTAAATCATCTCAGTAAGAATGAGCCTCTATGAATCCCTGTTTGCAGGACAAGAAAACCTTTTCAGGGTTTCTGTGCTTCAGGTAATAAGGTCTTGATTTGTATTTTGTACAGCCCAAATGAACAGCAATAACACATTGCTGTAGAAGGAGCCTGTTAATGTCTTTGCCAGACTGTTACAGCTTGGGTGGGATTGGGTCTGAGACCAAACCACCTCTTTCAACGTGTAAGCCTCATCCTTCAGCTCCTGTAGCCGTCAGCAGCACTCCAGAGCTCCCTTTGGCATCAGGGGCCCTGTGCACTTCAGCTTCTCCAGGCGCACTGGGCACCTCAACCAGCCTGGGTGGATGCAAGCAGCCATTTCACCAGGGTGTGCTGTTCAGTTGCCTAAACTTGCACGTTCAGTGCCATGCTGGGGGCATCCAGGGCAGCCACATGGATTTGGCAGATGTACCACATTGCAGACCCCTTCCTTCTGGAGAGGCAGATGGGTCCAAGCTGGAGACCATGGACCATGTCAAATAGCACCAGGTGCCCATGCTGAGGTGGCTGGATCGCACCCTGCTCCCTGCTCAGAGCCCAGCTTTCACAGTGTGGATTCATGTGCTGTATGGTACATTTACATCACTCTCCAGCCTCCCTTGACTGCATCTCTGCTGAAAGCAGTGTGATCTTAGAAACCCAGCCCACATCTCATGTGTCCTAGTCTTGGTCTGGATCTCATCCTTGCTTCCAGGAATAGCCAGGAGTTTCAGATGTGGTCTCATAGCCAGAAGTTGCAGATGTGGTCTCTTATGAAAGTGGATGTCTGGGATACAGTAAAAAGAGAGAGGAGGAGGGTGCTTCCCTAAGATGGAAGGAATTAGCCTTGCTGGGGTGTCTGATACCACCAGTGATGGGCACGGGTTTGACACGCAGGTTTGTGGTCTCAGCAGTGCCACACCACCAGAGGTAGGTAGCAGTGCCAGAGGGCTCCCAGTGTGACATGGCACTGAGATGCCACAAGAACCAGTAGCATAACCACCAGAGGAACCGGTGCAGTGCTGGGAGTTAATCCTGCCCTGAGCAGGAGTTATTAGCTCCAATACGTCACTGCACCCATCCAGATATGCCATTTCCAGCTCCACAATCAGCACAGTTGGAGCTCCTTGCACGTGCTTAAACCAGCTGGAGATGCATTTTTACATAGGGCAATCCAAGCGCAATGTCCAGCCTCACCTCCTCACCTCTCCCACAGATCCTCACTGCCACTCTTGACAGACTGCTGTCATTTAAGAAGATGGAAACTCAGGGGAAACCAACACAGAAGCCAGGCACAAATTAAAGATGCTTTGAGCTAATATTACTGCAAGTGGTTTGAGTGCCTCCAGATACAAGCTCAGTCTCACTTGAGAGCCCTCACTTTATGACACTGGAAGAACAAACTGTTTCTGTGGCACTGATGCTGTAGAGAAGTATTTGTTTCCGTGATATGCAAGGATGTTTTGGGAACGAATACTTTTGTTTCAGTGCCAGTCTCTAAGTCTCCTCATTAATGACAGCCAGATTGCAGAGGCTGCACCAGTGGAGTTTTTATCAAAACCTGTTTTGCATGAGAAATCATTATTCACAAAAACTAATTTTAGAGCCTGAAATTTCCTGTTATTCCAGTTGCAGTATTTCTCAATTTGAAACAGCCTCACTGCTGAGCTCGGCTTTCCACTTATCACAAGGTAGTTTTGATTATGTGTCCAGCTTAAAAATATGAAGTGTAAGAAGAGCAAGAGACTTCACTGGATTCCCAGCTGCTGGATTTTGTACCTTTCTGGGTCACATAAGGGGTGATAAAAGCTTGGGGAACTAAAATACTGATCACATGCATACCTTATATAGAGAAGATTAAGTTAATTTATGCAAACAATAGAAAATCATATTTCAAAGCTGGAAAAGAATCTGGGGGCACAGAATGCTCTGCCTCATCCCCTGCTTATTCATAGTCTTCTGCAGGAGGTCAAACACATTTTGCTTTGGATTTTCTTCTGATTCTCTTCACTCTTAAGACAAAAGAGTTACTGGTTTGTTATTGTTTATAAACCATTACAGATCTGGAGATAAATCTTGGATCATACTTTCACACTTTGCTGCTGAGCTGCTTTTGATTTTCAAGTAGATGTGCATGAATCATCAGTGGTGTTCGTATGGAAGGATTAACCAGGGACAGTGCGAAGTATATTATGCCAAAAGAAGTTTCCACCATCACCCTAGGAGTCATCCATTGGGAAAAAGTGGTCTGTCATCTTGCCTGCTTGGCATCATACACAAGCCTAAGCAAGAAAGTGAGGAATAACTTACTTGTTTGGCACTGAAGGAAGAAATAGTGCTGGCAGAGGACACAAGCGTGTTGGATTATTCAGGAAAACTCAGCTAACATTGGGAAGACAACCCCAAAAGATTGTTCCTCATTGCTTGCTTCTTAATTTGTCTTTGGTTCCCTATGCTGATATGTCCTTGTCCACAGCTTTGTGGGGGCACCAGTGTCAGCCAATATGAGGGACTGTTCCCAAAATACACAGAAGAAATACATGTGTTTATCCCTATGAATAGCACTTGGATGACTTCCCACACCATACATCTCAGGTCTTTGAGCACTTACTGAATTCTTTGTTCTAATCTAACCATAAAATTGTTTGTAAAACTAACCCTGGGGCCTCTTGTGTTACAGGCTGGACACTGACCATGTGAATGAGTTATTTAGCTTTTAGTATCACCCCCAATATGTAATGGGAGCTTGCAGGGGTTTGCTTTCTCTGCTTGGTGAGGACAAGATGTTCCTGCTATTCCTCTTGTGCTCTCAGGATGACTTTTAGAAATTACTTCTGGCAATATCTTTCTCGTGTACATCCACCTGTGTTTTTCTTATCTGCATGCCATTATTTTTAAGGCAAGACTGGGAATAGGAGTTTAGGGAAAAATCTGTTGCTTATGTGATAAGGTTACTAAATAATTCTGAAAACCTTTTATTTGGTGAAACTGCAAGAAAATTATGACAACTAATAGCTGCCTGAAATTCCCCCAGGACAGTGCAGGATTTTTTCACATCGAAGACAGAGGGGTTATTTTTGCATTTCTGCATATCTAAAGAAAAGCAGCAGAACCTCTGATAGAGAGGTCATTTTTTTCACACAGGAATGTCCCAGCAGATGGAAATGAAGTCGATGGGATTTTGATTCTGTAAGAATTAACCAAAAACTTATTATGGACTTTGGAAAGTGGCCCAGTTGCTGGAAGTCCAGCAAGATTTCCTCCAGCCATAAATTGCAAGATAGGTTGATTTGCTGGGGCTTTCCCGTCTCTTCTGTAAAGCCAATAATGTTAAGCCTTAAGTAACATTAAAACTTCTGCGTCTTCCTAAGCTCTGTTTTTAAGGAAAAGGACAGCAAGGCTGCCTGTATTTTGGCTCTCAACCCATCCCTGTGCCAGGGTGCCCTGATGTCCCACTCCCACATACCTCTTCTGACCTACAGGGCTTGCTCCCTTCTCACTTGATTTTTGGTGTAGGTTGTCACTGATTTGCCTCCCAGAGGAACATCCTTTGATCTCTGTGTGCAGGAGGTTCGTCCCATCCCTGGCCAAGCCAGGATCAGCCCTTGCTGTGCGCTCAGCTGGCTCTCACGCCACGGGCTGGTTTGGAGGGATCTCCCTGCCCATGACCTGTAGTAGCAACTAATGCTTCTCAACCTCTTCCTAGCAAGGGAAAAGCTGTGCCAAAAGAGGCTGTTTTCTGCCCTGTGCCCAGCTCCAGCAGTTCTGGTGCCCTCCAATATGACCCTGTCTCTCCTTGTGCATCAGCGTGGGCTGCAGTGACTTCCTGGGCACAGAGGCTGACTTCCCATATGTGTAGATAGTCAAGCCATGCAGAGGAGCTGGATTGAAAGGCTCTGGAGAGGCTGGGGCTCTTGCTGGGACTCATGTCTCTGTGCTCCCCTCTTGCAGGGTTGTCACCCTCCACCTCTGTGCTGCTCAGCAGTTTGCTCCTACCTTTTGCTGCCACAAGTGTGTATAAATCACAGCAGTCCTAACTTGTGCTCTTGTACCTTTGCCAAGGTAATTAGTACAGTGCACATTTGAAGGGAGCTATTTCTCTCTCCAGAGCAGCCTGCCAGTGCCTCAGCATGCCCAGTGCTGTCTGCTCGCCTTAAAATGCTTTATCGGAGCACTTTGGGTTTGTTTAAGGAAAATGCTGAGGAAGGCAAGAAATTAATGAAGGGCTGTCAGGCTTCTTGCATGGAGCCCCCTGAGTCTCCCAGGGAAGAGGGGACAGAGCAATGGCTTCAAGTGGTTTTTTTTTCTTTTTCCTTTTTCCTTTTTCCTTTTTTTTTTTTTCCATCCAACCTGGGCATCTCTACCCCAGTGCACTTCCTCCCAGTTGCAGTGCTGGTGCTGTCAGCTCCATCATTTCCCCTCAGTAAAGCACCCAAAATCTTGAGGGTTGTGACAAAAGAGGAGGAAGGTGAAAATCAGTTCATGTGCATCCCACCCCAGGACTGTGGGGTGTGAGCACTGATAATTATTACACTGAAACAAGTCATTTATAAGCTCGTCACAGATACCTGTAGAGCTGGACTCTGACTGTGAATCCAGTTTCTTCATTAAGCAACCAGATGTTTTTCCTTCGTTGTCCATGTACATAGTGCCTTTTTGGCATTTGCTTGAATTCAGCATTTTTAAGGACCCTTCTCATGCACCACCTGCACCACGGGGTTTCACACAGGATCGCCCAGCCCCACACACAAGCACGTGCCCATTAAGTAGGTGCACAGTCCTGCTCTGGACATACATGTTTGTCTGGCATGAGGTTATCTTACTGCTTTTGATAATGGCAGTCATCCAGTGGGACACAAATGAGGACTGGCTCATCTGCTCTCTGAGATAAAGAGAGAGATTTCTGATTCAGCTGAACCACAGCGGGTTCATTGTCATGCTGCAAATTTCAGTAGAGTTCTCCCAGGTCGGTATGGATGTGATGCAGATCAACATCTCACAGTATTTAAATTATTTATCAAGCACACTGGCTCTTCAGAGCTAACAAAACATTGCTCCTTTCACCCTCAAGTGTTGAGTTGGTTCGAATAACCTCCAGGGCAGCTGGCTGGCTTTGGGTTATAAATAACTCAAGTATTTAATTTCTTGCAGTTTCCCCCCCTCCCTTACTCTCTTGTTGTTTCTGAGCTAGATCTACAGTCTGTTTGTAATGGCTGGCTCTCTCCAGTTAAATGCTTTATTGAGGTTGATTGACTCAGAGTTAAAAAAACTGTAGGAAAAAGATCATTTCAATACCAGCAAAGTATGTGAAAGAATGATTTAGACCAGCAATAAGAGAAAAAAAATGTATCATCTCTATACAGACCGCAGAGGCAGGAAGGTCTGTTCAACTGGGAGCAGGATGGGTTTGCTAAAACCTTGGGCCAGCCTCAGAGATAAATCTGGCATTTTGCAACGTTGGTATTAAAACCTGAAGCAGGGGTGTCTCTGCTGGCATGTCTGTGCAGAGTGGGACAGACTTCTCCCTGCATCACCAGCTGCGTGTGAGGGATCTCTGACACCCGAATTTTATCGCTGCATTTGCTTAATGCAGTGCTGGATGTGCTTTTCCCAAGTCCAGCCCTGCCTCGGCATCATTGCTGTCCTGCTCTTTGCAGCACTGGGAGGGTGCACCCTGAATGTATCAGCTCAAACCAGGCAAATAATGCTCAATGTTCTGCTTGTCCTGAGGCTAGGTTTTCTGAGAAGCCTGATTATAAACACTGAAAACCAGGACAGGACTGTTGGTAGCCTCAGGCAAGGCAGGCAATTGGAGGTGGTCAGCGAAATCACTTGCAGGAGTGAGAAAGGGAGAGGCTCTCCCTGTGTCGGCAGCAGCAGCAGCAGGCCCACGTGCAGCCCTTGCAGGCCCTGCTGCAGAGGAGGACAAGCTCCCAGGCATCCTCCTCGCTGTGCCTGGGGACACAGAGCCCAGCACAACCTGCAGATGCGTTATGCCCTCTGCCTGAAAGCTCTGCAGGGCTCCTTGTCCTGCTTCGCACCAGGTCTTCTGGATATGCTGAGGGATGAGAGGGATTGATGTTCTGTGACCCTGAAATCTCCTCTTAGCACATGTAAAGGAGAGGATGGAAGGGGTCATGTCTGCGTGATAAAACTGTTCCTCTGGTTAAACACCAGTTAAACACCCAAAAGCATGCAGAGGGAGGCCAGGATATCTGCGTGGGTCAGTATGGGGTCAACAGCACCATGTTTCCAGGCAGAATTCCTCTTTGTCCAGGACAGGGCCCATCTTCAGAAGTGGGTTTACATGTCCCTGAACAAACTTCTCTCATGGTAGCACTTGCCTGCTTGAAAACTTACTGGGGCACATCTTAAGCAAGAGTTTCTCCTTCTTCTCCCTCCCTCCTTCTCACCTTCTTCAGAGAAATGGGTCCAGTGGTCCCATCTCTCTCTTTTCTTGTCCTCCATTAGGCTCTGTGGATATCCCCCTTTCTACGATGAAAACGACTCCAAACTCTTTGAGCAGATCCTTAAGGCAGAGTATGAGTTTGACTCTCCATACTGGGATGACATCTCCGAGTCTGGTAAGTAGCTACTGCTGTTTAAATTGCAGCAACCATGCGTGCATGTGTGCCTATTGCATACATCCCCCCTGGGCATGAAAATGCACCCTCCAGCGTGTTCAGAGCTCCTTTTAACTGAAAACCAGTGGGAATGTGCATTTCTTTTGCTTCAAATAGTCATGGGAGTTTGTTTCTGCTGGAGACAAATTAAATACTATTTTGCCCAGCCACACACAAAGCACTAAAATAAGCTCAAACAGAAGATAAAGATGGCAGAAGACCATCCCAAGAAGAAAAAGCAGCTTAATTTCTTCATTGTGTCCAAATGAAAAGCAGATTGTTAATGTGTCATTAATAATAAGGTGGCAAACGAGTTTGGCTCTGTTGCTCACACTGCACTGCAGCTCCAAAGCAAGTCCTCAGCGTGTGCAGCAAAGAACCAAGAAATTAATGGCTTTCAAATGAGGCAGGTGAGCAGATCCTGAAACTGGGAGGACTGTCCATGTGGGTGGATGTTCCCTACCCAGTGCAAGATACATTTCACCCATAGTACCCACCTGTCCCTGCTCCTGTCAGCCTGGCAGAGGGGCAGATACACCAATGTGTTACAGGCAGATGTGCCTGAGGGCTTCTGGCTCCAGCATGGGCCCGTGTTGAGGGGTGACCGCAGGGGACATTCAGCCTTGCACCTGCATGTGTCCCTGACACACTGTGTGGTCTCCAAGAGGTCACCCAAGCTCATTGTCCTTGCTCTGTCCAACCCAGGGAAACATCTGCTATTTCGTGCAGGAGAATAAATTAATTCTAGGAATATTCCATCATGTGAAAATATCCTTATAAATACAGTTTTCTGATTTATTAGTGCTACTGATTGAGGCAGGGGAGATAAAAAATTAGTGTTTTTATTAAAAAGATGATTATATATGCTCTTATCTCCACGCAGAGCATCATTTTATGCTGCTTACATCTGCAGTCCAGATATTGTGATGGATTGCTCACAAATATATGTGATGAGAAGTTTTTTTAAACTAATAAGGATTCTCAGAGAAAATATGAAAGTCTGCTGGCAGACTCTTCTGCCTCGTGGGGGAAGGTCCATCACCTAAATCAGCACAAAGATTTTCCTGCCATATTTGGCTTTGCTGTGGCTCCTTCAGCTACGCTGTCCTGAAGCTGCTGGACGCACGCCATGCTACAATCTCCCTCCCTTCCATTATAGTGCCGATTAAAAACACACTGCCTCCTGCTCCAGGGAGTCCGTTTTCCTTGCTAAATTCCTCTTAAATAGGCAACATGTCTTCACAGCTGTTCATGTGTGTGACTGCTTGGAATGAGCAATGTGCAGCTCCTCGTACTGTGGTGTCTGATGTCCTCCCTCTCCACTCAGCTGACCAGCACCTCCAGTGGATGTGGCCACATTCAGACCACTAAGATGATGCAGCACATGGCTGACCAGGGACCCAGGAGCTGGCAGGGTTATACTGTGCTGACTCTGCATTACCATCCCACTCCTAAATGCCTGCAGGAGTAGATGCCTTCAGCTTCTATCTGCTACACTAAATAGCTTGGATTTGTCCTAAGTCACTTTGGTTATATCTATACTAATAAATAACAAATGACCCAGGGCCATTTTCTTCTGCTGTGACCAGATGGCACTTGGTAGCCTGATCAGTGCTGTTGGCTGATCATGTGGCAGCAGAACTGGGCATCAACTCTATTTCTTTCAATTATTTTCTCTTTCTTTTTTGCAGCTAAAGACTTCATTCGGAATTTGATGGAGAAGGACCCTAATAAAAGATACACCTGTGAGCAAGCAGCACGGCACCCTTGGTAAGCAGCACTCACCGCTCTGAAAAACCCTCAGGACAGAGAGCACCCTTTTACATTCCTGGGTGGTAGTGGTTTTTCTGTCACATACTGTACTGATGACCTCTACTACATAACTCTGTGCTTTTATTCTTACAACCCCTGCCATTGTCCTCCAGATTTTCCTGGAAAACTGTAACGGACTTTAATCTCATGCACCAACCTGTGTAAGGATTAGTAAAATGCTGAATTATGTATGTTGACTGTAGTGCAGCAGTGGGATGTGCCAAAATGATTAAAGTGCTTTAAGTTAGATGATGCCTTTGCATGCGGGTGACTTCACCAACATTACCCAAGGTTTGTGTAGCTGACACAAGGGTGACTCATATACTTTTGACCAGCCCTGAGTGCCTGAGAGCATCGTCCCACACTACCAGCTGCACCCCCACATGGGCTCTGGATCTAAGTCTTTTAGGGCAGGGAACATTATATATACAAGGTGAGGTATTATTTTTGTTGTTATAAAAGCTGCAACAGAAAAGAGTTAATGGCATGACATTTGCACCCCAGGTGTGCATTAGACTCTGTTTTTATACTATCACAATTGCCCCAAATGCCACTTCCTTTTGCTTTGTCTGTGTGACAAAAAGGGAATTCTGAGAAATGAAATCCAGCTTTTGTGAGATGAAAAAAAATCCCAAACTGTTTCTAGATGATACTGACATGAGCCTTAGGAAATTAAACAAGTCAATATGCGAAATACAGAATAAACAATGGGAATGCAACTTCCAGTAGAGAGTGAGGTGACCATTTGTACAACTCAGAGACAGATTTTCCAAAGCCTTGCATCCAAGATACACAAAACGTAAGCATCCAGCTCCTGGCCCTGCTTACATCTGTGTTGGTTGCTGGAGTGCAACAAAGAAACGTGGCACTTGTAACACACACAGCTTCTGGGCCCTCTGAAAGGAACAAAATGATAAAAAGTGTTTTCATTCCTTTTTTTGTGTGTTTTTTTTTTTTCTTTTGCATGTCATGGCCAAGGGCCAATGGAAACTCACAGACTGCTCCATAATTCGTACTATTTTCCACAGAATCCAATCTTCCATGTAAAAACAACACCCCAAAAGGGTTTTTCCCCATTTCTGTGGCAGGGGGTCTTCTTCTGCCAGGCTGACTTTGCCATCCAGTGGTTCATTTTCGAGACTTCAGGTTTTTACAGAGCTCCCAGCACAGCTCAGGGTCAGCCTTTGAAATGTCAGCCATGCAAATGGCACTGCAGAAGGAAGGCTGAAAATATTCACCATGTTTCCACTCTACATCTGGAATCCACCTCCCTTTGACACAGAGACAGTATATGCCAGGGGATTGCAGGGCAGTTGTACTGAAAGCAAAGCATGGAGGGTTCCAAAGCTATGGCTTCAGATCTGCCTCGATCCTCCCCAGTGTGCTCACGGGCAACACTCCATGCCTCATTCCCCCTTGCTCTGAAAAGCTTCCTGTAACATGGATGTTGCAGTTATGGACCTCTCTGGAGAGGGGAGCGGTGATTTTTATCAGAGGGTTTGGATCCTCTAGTGATAAATTCCTTTTTGGATAATCATGGCTGCTCACCCAGATATTATCTGTTATTTTGGAGTAGTGATAGGATCTCCTTTTGCCAAAGCATTGCTCAAGGAGCATTTTCCACCTAGATTCCTTATGTCAGGAAGTAGTGAGGGTTTTTACTGTTTCTTTTCTCATTCTAGCCATTACATCTGTTGCAGGGACATCCTTTCCTTCTCTTGGAAGGGAGGGAAGGCTATTTCAGTCGAGGAGGAGGAGAGTTCTGGGCTTTGTCTCAGTGGTCAGCTGTGTCCTTCTCTCAACCTGGGCATGTTTAAGTTTCCAATAGCTCCAGGCCCGAGTTCCTCTCTCTCAGGGTTGCATCCAGTGTTGCAGCAGTTGGAGACAGGGGTGCACATGTGCAGCCAGCAGAGAGAGGGCACCACACCCCCTTTTCCCATGAGCATGGTTTTTTCAGTGTACACCCCCCTTAGCCACGTCACCTCCCACGGTGCCAACAGAGCATCTTCTCTGTGTGTTATCAGAAGGACAGAGGTACATGAGACTCTTGGCTTAGTGGGAAGAGATGGTCAGAGCAGGCTGTAGTGGTCCCATAAATGATATGTTTTTGCAGAGTGCTTGCCCAGCAAGCAGCCCTTGATATCATCTCATGAAAGGTATTTTTTCTTGTCTGCACAAGCAACATAACTGGAGAAGCATCTTTGAAACTTAGAGTTCTCACAAAGTGGAATCCTGATGCCACTGAGGCTAATGGGAGTTTTGCCAGCCTTCAGTGAGAGTTGGGGTTTGTCTCCTTGTTTCACCAGCAGAACACAGGCCTCCCTGAGTCACTGCTGCTGTGCAAATGGTAGATAATTAATATATAGGGGGAGGTGGCTCCATGTAGTAACATTTTCCAGCTTTCCCTTTTTCCTCCTCCTGTGAAATCTTCCTCTGCCGTATCAGATCATTGGGATCTGTCACAAATTAAGAAGAAATCTATCAAATCATGAGTACTTAACACATATTTTATAATCTGATTATGCTAAAAGTAGTTAACTGTGCATGACATGGCTACCTGGCCATGAGATTTTGTTGTTTCAATATGTAGTATTCATGAAGAACGAACTGATTCTAAAATACACCTTTTATTTTAATCACCATGTTTTCATTAAAACCTTCCAATCAGGGCTTGCAAGAACTGGATCTTGCAAGATACTACATTTGTGCCTTTAAGGTTAATAATATCTTTGAATTTTGGGAAACTGCTCCAGAATAGACAGCTATTTGCATGACTAAATGTTTGCACAGGATCAAACCCTAAAAAAAGTAAATACTTCTTCCCAATGGCCCACTTTTCTGTGGTGTATCTGCTCACCACATGCCTGCATTTACGTGATGTTTTGCTATTTATAATCAAAAGGCCTTGGCAGGGGGATGGTATGTTAAACTTGGAGCTGGCAGAAAAGGAGGCTAATAATTGCAGTGAAGTATGGTAGCTGAAACAGTACAATATGTGAGACTTGTTGGTGTAATGACTCCACCCCTGCGTGTCCATTTATACAGATTTCTCCAGTTTAATATAGAGCTGACTTACGCTTTCCACTGGATAAGGTACTTATTTTATAGCGTATCTTTCAGTGAGGTTTGCACTGTTTATGGCGTGTTGCAAAAGTGCCATGTTCTGCTTAGTTGTTCCCACTGTGACTTTTCAAAAAGGACATGGAAAATTAAGGTAACAAAAGAATGGGGTGATTTTGCTGCAGCTTGATACATTTTAATGTTTCCCTGGCTCATATTAAAGACAGCAATTAAGTTTATTAAATATATTGCCATGTCAGAGCCCACATCCTGTTTAGGGCAGTGGCTCAGTCTGCAGTGATTAGAGGGGAGCAGCAGAAACCTGAGGACCTGCTTTTTCCAGCTATAGACTCATAGAAACATAGAATATCCTGAGCTGGAAGGGACCCACAAGGATTATAGAAGTGTGCTCCCCATCAGGTCAAACTAGGTCCTGCAGAGCCAAATTCAGCCTCCAGGCTTGGATTAGAGGGAAAGAAAACCGTGCTCAGAGGATGAGGACAAAGTCCAACAATTAGGAAGCCAATACAGAAGTTAGAAGGGCTGCCATGAATTTATTTACTCTGTCATGCATTAACCAAGTGAACTTAAATGGGATTTAGAGCCATGTGCTGAAGGCAGTTATGGCATCGAAGGCAATTTGGGACATCTAAATTAAAGGGTGATGGACTAATTGCCTACATATAGAGACTGTAAATACACAGACTGTAGAAGGAGTTTGTGACGCCAGTTAGACACCAGTGTCTGCAGGTAGGATTGTGGTCCTGGCCTTTCCCCATTGCTTGTGCAAAGGCAGAGAGGATCCTTGGGATGTGCCAACCATCCATGCCTTCACTGAGGAATCACAAAAGCTCTGGCAAGGACTGAGCCTCTGCAAATTGTGACCATGACCCTGAGTGTTTATTATGTGCCAGAGAGCACAAGCCAGATAATAATTTCCACCCAGGGAAAGGATATGGTTTACAAAGAGCTCAGTTCTCAGACAATATTGCTTGAAGTCTGAAAAGGCCTTCCTGAAGGGAACTGCTGATGTTTACAACTTTAAAACTCTTATCGAGTTCGTCCCTGCACTCTTATTTATTTTGGAACATTACTGATACGGTGTGTGTGTATTTATACACATGCATGGATGTGTGTGTGTGTGTACATATAGAAGAGTTATGATCCCTCAGCATTATCCATTACAGCTAACTCCATGTTTGCTGTCATCATACTCAGGGCTACTTCCAAGCACTCTTTGGCCTGCACAGCATTTGAGTTGGCTGCCTTCAGAAGGGAGGTTCAGAAAATAATGGTAGATGAAAGGCTCTGCCTGCCTTTGTGGGCAGGGAGGATGAGAGAGACATTTGCTTGCAGCATGCTAATGAAGAACTGTACAAAAGGAAATTTGCTGGTTTTGTCTTTGTTAGAGGTTCCTCTCAAAACTTAGAAGTGGTATGGCCAGATAAATTGGTGTGATAAGTTTGAAGTCAGCTAGAGAGCTAAAATAAATTAGATACTATGAAATAATATTTGATTGTTAGATTAGATTCCTCTCATGTGCAGGATTAGATTTATTATGGTTATTCATGAGAAGTACCCTACTTAGCTTCAGTGGATGTGTTTGGGATGGAGAACCATCACTCTTGGTCTCTTGGTATCCAATTCTGTGCATTGAGACAGTTATATATTTACTACTGGATGTAAAACCAGCTTCCACATTAAGTTCCCCAAAGCATTGTTAGGATGTAGCTGCTTTCAGGTGCTGCAAAATGGGAATCCCGAGAGAAAATCCCGGTTCCACTTAGACTAATCAGTCCTTGCCCGGTTCTGGCTGATGCTCAGCAGGATAACAGATGATACATTATTCTGATTTGTTTAATTTAATTATTGTGTATGTGTGTGGTAGGTAGAAGCAATGTCTTTTATTGGGCCAACTAGTACAGTTGGTAAAAAAAAACTTCAGTGCTGACACAGTTAACTTCAAAGTTACCTGCAAAGCCAAAAACTATTGTTCAGGGCTAGATAAGCAGCACTGATCAGCTCAAGTTGATTACGGTTTCTCAGTGAAAATGGAGCTGATTTCTGCAGGCAAAGGATGTGTTGTGCTAGGGAGGGAGGAAGAAATAAATAAAGAAAAAAAGATACTAAAAGATACATTAAAAAGATACTATTTTTGTCCTAAAAGGAAAAGCGAGATGGTTTATAGCCTATGGGCTTGGAGAGTTAGGGAAATGTGGAAGGGTAATTATAACATGCACTAAAACCAGTATATGCTAAATTTCATTCGTTCTCTTCTGAGCAAGGGAACTAAAGTTCATTATTAAATGCTCATGACACCCACCACAGGGTAGATCTGTGTGCCCAAAGCATATCTCATTTTTCATTTCTACCAGTTAAGAGTACAAAAGATGTGACTTCTCCCTGCTCACCTCCACCTCTTCTGTGTCCTGAAAACCCCACATCTCCAGCAAAGCACCAACAGCGAAGGGATGTTAACATTGCTCATTTTCCTAGAAGTAAAACTATACTATAAGCACTATAACACCATGAGTATTTCATAGAAGTTACAAAATCCTCCAAGTGCAGAACAGTCTGAAAGCACAGTGCTCGTGTTACCGCATCGTGGGATTAACAGGGTAGTTCTTCAAAGGCGGCTTGGAGAACAATCCCGCTCCCGACTTTGGCAGCCAAGGCTGCGTTCTGAGCCACACCATTCAGCATACCAGCACGTGTTTGAACAGCTCCTGCTGCACTAAATCAGCCCCAGCAGTGCTGTTATTTTGCTCTGATTTAAAACTATCATCTGCAAAGTGCTAATGATGCTGAAGACACCTTAGGTGTAGGATGGTTCCACTGCTGTAGCATCTGGGGGCTTCACGGGATGTCTGCCCATCCCCTTGTGAAGTAAATAAATGCTATTCTGCCTATTTGGAGAATACCAATACTATCTTGGTATTTGCCCAAATACCAGGAGTTTTTCCTGGAACTACAATGATTGCATAGTGAACATGGAGTTAGGGGTCATAGAAGGCAGTTTGTGAGCTATTGGAACCAGCAGTTTCTTATTGAAGCCATAGCATTTCAGAAAATGACCCTGAAACTAAAAAAAAAAAACAAAAACCAAAACCAAAACCAAAAACAAACAAAAAAAAAAAAAAAAAAAAAAAAAAAAAAAACAAAAAAAAAAAAAAAAAAACCCAACAAGCTAGAGATATATATAGAGAGAGAGAACTGTATTGGAACTATACGCCCAATCAAAAGCTTCATATGGCAAAAGTGTATTTTCAAATCCTTGTGGACACTGGCAAGAACAATCTTCTGGAAGAGCTGGCAAGGGCATCATGCCCCAAGAACTTGTTCTGTCTGTGTTTCCAAAATAAGATTTGACAGGTGGGAAACAGGATCTGTTCTTATAGAGTTTGTTAACCAGCTTGTTTGTAAAGGAAAATGCGTCATTAGCTTTGGTGGAAAAAATGTCCTTTGCAAGTGGAAGTGAATTTTCTGTCTTGGTCTTTTTGATCAGTTACTGAAGGGTTGGGTTGGCTTGTAGTTTCTTCTGAGATCTGTAGTATGACAGCCAGTGCTCCTAGCTGGTGTGTGTTGAGGACACCTGCCTTCACCAAGGAGGTGTTCTTGGACCGAGCAGAGTGCTCATGACATTTTGGAGTGACTCTGACTAGCAGTTTCCATTCCCACCAGGAAACTCTACTAGGGCCAGAGTTTGGTTTGCTTGGGATCCATCAGGGTCTATGCTGAGCCTGGCAATATTCACTGTGCAGGACAGAGGATGGAACAGTGAACATGATGCTTAACCCAGATGGTGCCTCACAAAGCTTTTGGTCACCTGGCCCCAATGGGAAATCCAGGAAATCCAACTTGCCTCCCTGTCAGTGGGAGAGGTGATCAGAAGGAATCATCTTCAAAGATCTGAAGATCATTCAGTTCTCAGCCAAACACTTCCCTTTCTCCATCAACAGCACAGGGACCCAAGAGAGGAAGTCAAGTGCCATTTGGGAGCTGTTCTTTGCCCAGTTCTTCTGTCTGCTTGAGGCAGAGGCTACTTGGCAGTGGCAGTGAGATGGGGCCCTTCCCAGCTGGATGAGAGTTACCCTGAACCCTGCTCCTTCCTGCCCACAATCCTGCTGGGTCCAGCACTCTTGAATAACCCAATAGAGATGAGTTCAGTTCCAACAGGATGGGATTGGTGGGTCACCACTCTTGAGACAGGAGGGTTTAGTACTTCCTCCCAAGATTAAGTCATTGCTCTCATCTCTCTGATGAAGATCCTGGGAGATTGTTGCCAGGAGGAAGGCAGGCAGCAATTTGGAGAAGGCTGGTCTTAGCACTTCTTAGATGTGCCATGGACATGAAGGCAGAAAAAGCAGCATGTCCTTAGAGGAACAGGGTTACGGTTTGGAATGATGCGGGCAAAGCGAAAAGGATGCCTCCAGTACCCGGGACACATAAATGGAAGCAGCAGGCTGGGGTATGTAAGCAGAGTTTCATCTTTTAAGAAGCACAAAGTAATGCTGCCATTCCACTGCCTTAGTTGGAAAACAGAGAACAGTTCGGGTGCCGCCCTCTAAGGAAGATGTGGGCTAGCTGGAGAAAGTCCAGAGGAGCTCACTAGATCAGAGGATTAGAAAACATGAGTTATGAAGAAACAGTGAAAGAATCAGTTTGTTTAGTCTAGAGAAGACGGAGAGAAGTCATGGTAACAGTCTTCAAATATGTGAAAGGATGCTTCAAAGACAAAGGGGATAAACTATTTTCCATGTCTTCTGGGAGATAGTGAGGCACTGGAATAGGTTGCCTAACGAGTCTCCATCTTTCAGAGATCTTTAGGGACTGGTTAGTCATATATTTGTCAAAACTATTTTGACAAAGGTGGGGTGGGCAGAAGAACTAGATGACCGCTGAGTCCCCCAGACCTTCTGATTATCCTGTTGGAGCTCCCCAGACTGGGATACTCTGGTTCTGATGTTCTTCAATTTCTTATAATTTTTTATTGCTAAGGGACATTGTTTTTGTAAACCAATGCGGCTAAAAAAATTGATTTCTGAAAGTATCACATACAACATAGAAGGCAATCTTCGCCTCTTTGCATCACCTACATCAGATAGCACTAATTACCCCAGCACATGGCCCAACATCAGTTCACTATGGTGCCTGCTCTTCCAACAAATATCATGCCTTGAGGAGTTAAATGAATCAATAAAATCCCTTGAAATAACCGAGTTTAGTGAAGATTCGAATGTATCTTTATCTGTTAAAGAAACTGTGCAAGATCAATCAATTTTTTTAGGTTAAGTGTTGCTCAGCTTAAGCTCTTTGTGCAGCCTGTGCTGCTTTAGTGAGTGTCCATGTATCTGCTTTACTGTAAATCTACATTAATCATGATGAATGAGTATGTGCATTGCAGGGTGGCAGGAAAATCTCCAGTGCAAACAGAAATCAGACAGGTTGGAGTGGCTCTGGAAGCTTCTGCGTAGCTGAGGCTAAAAGTAGTCTCAGCCTGTTGATGTTAAATCTTTGGATGTAAAGAAAAAAAAAAGGTAGAATGTCTTCATATGGGGCTGTAATGGTGATAGAAAGCAGCCATGCACCAACAAAATCAGCCCATACCTCTTCATAGCTGCCAGACCTACAAGCCTTATCTACGCTGGCTTTTATTGCCCCAGATTTTCCACCACAGCTGCCAGCAGAGACAGCCGTGGGAAGGAAGTTTGAGCCCCTGTGTGAATGAAATAATTGTCACTGCAGGTGCAGTCACGCCTGGTACCAGCCTCTCTGCTGAGGAGAAAGAGTATTCAAGGGGAGGAAAAAATCACTTAAAATGTGCCTGCTCTGTCCATTCCAGGATCGCTGGTGATACAGCACTCAACAAAAACATCCACGAGTCGGTCAGCGCTCAGATCCGGAAGAACTTTGCGAAAAGCAAATGGAGAGTAAGTGACCCATCCTGAGGGCAGACACTGACACACAGCTCTGCTAACACAGTGGCCGTACGGCCACCCCTGCAGCAGGCTAGTGCTTTTGTGGCCCAAAATTGTGGTCAAAATAGTTGGTCCAGGCTTAGGTTACATGACCCTGCAGGGCCTTTTGTACAGGATGGTGTTCACCAAGTACCAGAGGTAATGAGTGGGAGAAATGGGGCTGGGGCTGCTCATAGCTAAAGCACCCGTGGTTATATATGGAGTGGGGTCAGCACTACGCAGGGACATGAAGAAATGCATGTTGGGGCAGGGATGGATTCGTCGAATACAACTTTTTTGTAGGCTGCTGCATCCCAGCTCAGCACTAGGAGGACAAAGTTTTGGTAATGCTGCTTCTAGCTTAGAAACTAGAAACTGGGAAAAATTTGAAAGATAACAGGCATGTTCCCTTCTGACACTCTGAGCAGCCAGGAGAAGAGCACAAGTAACCCTTCTGCCTCCAATTTTTTATTCTCTATTTCTTTCTTGCTGTTTTTCTCCAGCAAGCGTTCAATGCCACGGCAGTTGTGCGGCACATGAGGCGGCTACACCTCGGCAGCAGCCTGGACAGCGCCAGTGCCAGCGTGTCCAGCACCCTCAGCCTCGCCACGCCACTCCCCGACGCAGCCACGCGGAAAGATTGTGAGTAGCCAACATCCCAGGAAAGCTCCCGCCACAGCAGCCGAGCAAATCCACGGGATCCCTGTTTTCCCTTGACCCCCAGGCTGCAGTCCTCGCTGCTTGTAGGTTTGGCTTTGTGCAAGCAGGTGTTTAAAATAAGGACTTGAAATGGGCCTAGGCCGTCATTTTCGGCTGGCTGAAAAGATAGTGTTTCAATTGGAAAGGTTTATGCACTAAAAAAAATGAGGTTCTAGCTTGGTGATTTGTGAGAGAAAAACACAGTTTCTTGTGGAGAAAAAGGGCTTTCACTTGGGAAAAAGACCCAGACCCCCACAGCAACGAAGTTTTGTATTTGGTTGAAATCTGACAAAGTTCACTCAAACTGTTTATGTTTGAGTTTACAGTATTATTATAGGGCATTTTTCTGCAGAAATTGCCTTGCTTTCCATTTTCCATGGAGAGGATTGATCCTACCAGTCGGACCCAGCTTCCCACTTCTGGGGCCAAGTTAAGCTCCTGCACGAAGAGGCTCATTTGTCTGAGCAGGAGTCAGACTCTGTGCACCACGGTGGGACTTGGCCCTCTGTCGTGTTTGTTTTGTGCTATAATTGAGATTTGCAAGCTGCCCAATGGACTCAGATGTTTGGGATATATATTTTTTCTAAATTCCAGGGGAGGGGACATGGCAGTGAAGGGACTATTTGGAAGACAGAAGTGTGTCCTTTGCCATGAAGCCTATATATTCTCTTCTGTCCATCTGTAGAGATTTTATATTGTGAAATGGAGGGATGTGGACTTTACAGTTAGGGGGGATTACTTTAAAATGCAACGCCGAAAAGAAGCACTGATAGCTTTTGGTATTGCCAGTCAGTGCTTTGCTGTGGACTGAAGCAGTCATTGTTAGACTATACCCTGCACTATTCTGGAGCTGACAGCATCTATTATTCAGGATGGATTTTGGATAGTGCTGCTTTCTGCTTCTGCCACTCCCCTGCTTGCCACCTCCTGCTCCTTGACAAGGACATGCCACCAGCCACAGTCCCCTGGCTCTGTGTGGAAGCTGTGTTTCCTCTTGCTGTCATGGGCACGGTTTCACCCATGGCTGGGATGGGTTCAGCCTTCTGGATACTCTGTGAGATGTTTTTACAGCCTGTGCTGTGGCTGAGCCAGGGGAGAGCCCCTTCCCTCTGCATACTGGGCCTGATGGGGATTCATACTCAGTGTCCAGTTTGTGATGCCCAGTGCCAAATCCTACAGCTGCTGCCAAAAAAACATCACTGTGCTCCTGGCACATGCCTGGCACCTGCAAAGGAGCAATGCTGACCTCCCTCAAAGCACTTCCAACCATGCACTGGCCATGCAGCGATGTAGAAAACCCCCTGCATGGGAGAAACGTGCCTTGATTTTGGTTCCTGCTGCAGTATGGCAAGACTGGACCCCAGTTAGGTCTAGAGCATCAGATGCATGCTTTGCTGCTAAACTGGTGGGTGATTAATCTCCATCCATCCATTTGATTAATCTAAAATGCTGTTAATTCATGGTAATGAGTAGTCTGTAAAGTGTTAAAACATATGTGAACAGGAAGGGTGGGAAGAGAAAGAAATCTGTTTAACCACTACAGAACCAGGAGGCCCCTGTACAGAATGCAGCCATATTTTGCAGTGGTGAAGCCAACCAGGACATGAAGGATTAAACCAGATGTGTTAAGATACGATGAGTTTTTACATGCCAGAAATATGAGGCAGAAAAATGCTGGAAGATTTCCAAGCATCCCAGGTTAAGTTCAGCTTGGCAGACAATGCAGAAGAGTGTTCCTTCGTCAAAGAAATCATTTAAAGAGTTGGAGATGCTGGGGCCCCAGAGAACCAATGAGGAGAGCCAACAGCAAATACAAGGAGTTAAGAGGAAGCTAACACATCAAATACATTCCACCCAGTACCTCCTGGCAGGAAAAAGGAAATCTCTGAGGTCTCTGTCCTGCCTCTCCTTTCTCAGTGGTTTTCTCTGTGTACAGATTCCTTGCACGAGAAGGATCCCATGCAGCAAGTTACATGATCCAGCTGTGCCACCATTACACGATAGAATGCTGCCTGATGCTATTATTAGACATTTAGTGAGCTCTCCAAATAGTTTCAAATGCAGCAATTTCACATCACTGAAGACAATTAAGTACGGCCTTTGCTTGAGAGAAGGTTATCTCAGGCTGCATCCGAAATCTCTGTAGTAAGGCAGAGCAGAGATCAGGCATTAGGCCGGCTCATGCTACCTGTCAGGAACAGGAAGGGATTCCTAAGGGAATCAGTCAGGATTTCTCAAGTGTATTGGCCTGATTCTCAGTCCATGGCTGGTTTATTCAATTTAGTCATGATTGGACTGCCTAGATTATTTATAGGTCCTAGAGCTCTGTATTTTTAAGGTTATAGATAAATTGCAGTGGGAAGCCAAGCGGTCAAATGTCACTGGGAAATGGGATGTGGCCAAGTACAGGTACAGCATAGTCATCCTTGAGGTTGAAACACCACCTTGAAGCGTGGAAAAGTAGTTAAAAGTCCTAACAAGTATCAAAAAGTTTCTGAGGAGTCAAAAGGCCATGTCAAACTCCAGTCTGAGAATATATTAATACAGGTTTCATCCATCTTTTATTCGCCAGGCTGGAAAAATGAACTGTATTTCTAATCACTCAGAGCCTGCATCTTATCAGAGTAAGGTGACCATGCCAGGTCCCCACCTAACAGCTTTTCTTGCACTGGAATACTGGTACTCAAGAGATACTCAACTCATGTCAACCTACGTCTCAGCTGGAAGTCCTGGAGACATCCCAGCAAAGCCTGGAGCAATGTAAGCTGTCACTAGAGTGATGTCCAAGTCACACAAATTTACATTCCCTCTAGATTTACTGGAACTCAGCAATGGATTTGATGCACTGTACTTCTTTATCAGCAGCTTCCCAGGATACCTGGGGAACTGTGTTTAGCCCAGGTGCACAATCTGTTCATTTAGCTAGATGGCCATGACGAGACATTTCATCATCTTTAACATGCCCAGGAGGAAGTTACTGTGAGCAAGTACAATGCTGGAGGGATTTTTGAATCCCACTACTCTTTATCTTCAGCCCTGGAAATGTGGCATTGGTGTGGCTGAACCAAAGCTGGACATTGAGTCACTGTGAGGTGTGTGCACGGCTGGTGGTGGCAGTAGGTGAATGACCATGGGCAGAAGATGCCCTGTGGAGGTACCCAGCCAACCCACCACTGCAGGAAGAGCAGCAGCCCCTTCTCCAGCTGCAATCCTCTCTGCTCTGTAGCGTGCTACGAAACAAACCCAGCTTTGCCCAAGTTCCCACCTCCAGAAATAAGACTTCTAACTGTGTTTCTGGCTTTCCTTTTAGGTATGTCTCCATCCACTCTCTGTAGTTTTGTTTCATCTGCTTCTTCAGGCGTTGCTGCGGTAGGAGGGGACCGGAGACCCAGACCCACCACAGTGACCACAGTGCACACAGGGAGCAAGTGAGCGCCGGGGCGGCGAGGAGCAGGCAGGCGGCGGGGCTGGCAGGCGGCCTCGGCGCCGTCCCACCCTGCTCGGCGAAGGACTAGAAGAAAGAAGATTTTTTATGGCCATATTTTATACTGCAATTCTGAAATGTTTCATTTATCACAAACTGCAATGACTCCAGGAGGAACGGAATCTAACAGTCTCTGGTGCTGTACATATATATACATATATATATATAAATATATATATGTATGTGAGTCTAGCAATGTTCTAACTAATGAAGACTCATTCTTTCCCCCAGTGATTTACTCTTTTCTCAGTGTAGGTAACAGTATATGTTGTATTTTTTTCCATTAACTACAAACATCTCAACTGGATTATTTAAATAGAAATACTTTTCTGAGCATTATTTTTTTTTCTTTTAAAAATTACTTCAAGTAATGTCCCTCTTCCAGTTTGCTGAGGGATAGGCTATTTCTGTTGGTAGGAATCGGCATTAACTTTGCAACATGGGAGGATTTCAATGGCATGCCATTTCTTGCTCCTCAAATCGGACTGCAAGTCTGTCTGGCTTTAGCAGAGCTGTTACTGCTCAGATTAAGGAACTGCTGCTTTCCTCCCCATCCTCCTCCTTGAAAGCCATGGGGAGAATTAAATTGCCACTAGCTGGGAGTCAGCTCATCCTTGGCCTCATTCCCGTGGTGCTGGGGATCAGCACCCTTGTTTCAGAGGAGAGGCAGGTACACGGTGTCAGACAGGAGCTGAACAGAGCTGTGCAAGGGAAATGACAGAGTATGGTCTCATCCTGCAGCTCCCATCTCCTTCGAGTCGCTGTGTGTTGCGAGCAGAGGGAAAGAAAAGGAAGATATGGGGCTGGGAATCATCATCCTCAGCCGCTGACTTGCTATGCTGCCCTGAAGCAAGATATTTAATTCACCAGCCTCCGCACAGTGTGGCCTCTGGCATGGGGGGCATCCAGTCCAAGGGCTTCATGACAGAGGTGCTGAGCACCCCCAACTCCTCAGGGCTTTGGCTGGCAGTGCTGATGCTCAACACCTCCCAGAGTGGCCGGAAGTGGGGAGAGGAGAGGCGTGAACCCCTCTGTAAAGCACTAGCAGGATCTGGTGTAGTGTAGCTCCGTCATGCTCAGGCTGAGGGTTGGCAAGGAGTACTGAGCTGGGAAAGCAGGACCTGGCTGAAAGGCACAGGCAGTGGAGGCAGTGGTGGCACTAGCTCTCCCTCCTCCCCAGAAGCTCATATACCAAAGCAAGCCCAGTTTATCCATTTTTTAGTTGCTGAATGCACACACTTCCCAGGCTCTTTGTGCTGGCATCGTACAGGAACAGCCACCATGACTGTTGTGCTGCTGTGCATTAAAGCAGCTCGAAACAGAGACGAGAGCAAATTTGCCCAGATTTGCTAAAGGGCTCCCTCCAGGTTACCTCAATGAAGTTCCCATCTGTGATTTTGCTTCAAGGAGGTGAGAAGGAAGGCAGGTGGCAGAGGCAGATGCCCTTCACCGGGCACTCTGAGCCCCTCACATCCCAGACAGGTCCATCCTGCCAGAGGCACAATTCCCTGCAGCGTGCTCTGTTGCCACACTTGCCTCATTTATTCTGCACAAGAAATTTTGAAAGCCAGTCATGGACAGAGCTGAATGTATCAGGCAATAGTGGCTGTGCTGGGAAAAGCCATAAGATACGTATTTTTCATTGAGCCTTCTATGTCCTTCTCCAGCTTTAGTTGGTCGGCTTCAGCCAGCACAGTCGGGATTTCATCCATCGTACTAAAAAGAAAGCTGGGGGAAAAAAGCTGGAAAAGCAGGTGTCAGTGAGCACTAACTCTGTTTGAAATAGCCACTCCTTCAGTGGCACTTAGAGCTGTTGCACCAGATCTCTAGTTTGCTCTGTGTTAAGCTGCTCCCTGTTTTCAGAGGGCTGTGGCACATCTGAGTGACCCCCTGGGAACCCTGGTGCACCCCACCGTGCTGCAGCTGGCATGGATGCTCACACTGAAAAGGCTTTAACTTCAATTTCTCATTTTGGGAAAGATAGCAGATACTGAACTGCTGGGTGCTTATAGCAAAACTCCACATAATTTCCACAGTGAAGACTTCTGACCAAGATTTGGGCAGACTGAAGGGCAGGGGCTCTCCTTGCTGCAAGTCACACTCCTGTCCCCATCCCCTTGCCACTGCCACCCTATACTTTTTATCAGCATTTACATCTGAGCTCTTTATGTCTGCTGCAAAAGCATCAAAACACAAGTATAACACAATTTAAACTCAGTCTAAGGCCACTTTATTTTACCAGCCTGAGTAAGGAAGTTTTAGTTTTGAGAGACTCCAACCCCAAGAAATTCAAGGTATTTTGACCCCCCATGATTTCATAAGCCCAGCTGGCCCTGTTCTGCTCCAGTTGCAGGTTGTAAATAGACAGTCTCCCAGTTTGGCATCAGTGGAGTTCCCCACATTTACGCACATGCAACCAAAAGCAGGATTTGGTTAGGGAATAATTTTGTCTTTCTAGAGCAGTTTTAAAGGTTAGGGCTCAAGTGTTCCCTCTGCGCCTCCTCTTCTGAAACCTGAGGTCTGGTTTGAACTTGACCTCAGCAGTTGCTGTGGCCACTGATTGAAATACAGCATCCAAATGAATCTTGCAGAAAAAAGAAAAGCAAATGGATTTCCATCTCCAAATCAAAAAGCAGTGACGGGAGCGAAGGCAGACATGCTGTCCTGCAGCTGGGGGTTCCCATACACTGGCTGTCCCTCCTTGCTGGATGCTTTCTGTGGTTTTTTTTGTTGGGAGGGGTATCCTTTCCTTCCATTGTTGGAATTTGGAATTAGTGTGATTTGGTTTTGTTTCTGCAAGTAATATTCTGCCTTAGTTGTGTTATTCATCATCGTTCTCTTTGGCTTGCTATCAACTGCTGGGATCTTAAGATAAGAAACAGAAGCACTTAGGAGCAAAATTGTTTCTTTCTGCTACAGTTTTGGTGGTGGGGAGCTCTTCTTTTGTATCAGTCAAACACAGCTGGAGACCTGACCGAGGTTCACCAAATGCTTAGAGATCTCTCCTGAAGCATCACTTGGTTAAAACTTCTCAGTTTAAATCTGGGTAAATCTCTCAACAGGGGTGACTTGGCAGCACCCAGGCCAGATTTA
>VZTI01001471.1:1301443-1318122 GCA_013397865.1 Struthidea cinerea
GGGGCGCTGGAGACATTTGGCCCTTGGCAGCACAGCCTGATAGCACAAACACTCCAGCCTTGCTTCCCAGGGATGCTCCAGTGCTTTTGCATGTCCTTCCCCGGCCCCAGCCCACCTCTGCTCAGCCACTCTCACAGGGGAATGCAAAAGTGGAGTAAATAATGTAGGCACGGGTAGAAAGCTTCAAAACAAATCCCCAGCTGGCCTTGCCATGAAGGACTAGGTAGAAAAATCACTCTGGGCTCTTTTCCAATGAACTGTCCTACTAAACAGTCTGTGATTTTGCTGCTTGCATGAGGACTTCAGCCTGGACTCTGTTTGTTACCCTTTTCTGCTTTACTTTACTGGTACCGATGTGTTTTTCCTTTGTAACTTGTTTTCCTCAGCTCCTTCCCCTTCTTTTTCTTTGCTTGCAGCTTTGATTGTTGATTTTTACCTCCAGAGTCACAGAGGCCATCTCTGATGCCAACAGCAGTGCTCTTGCTGGGAAAACAAAACAAAAAAATCCAGAAAAGCTCCAGCTGGCCCCTTAGCCTGCAGAAGAAGTTGTGAGGACAGGCTGCCCGTGAACTCTGTGAGCTGAAAGTCAGTATTGCAGTGGCAGGGGCTTCTGCTGATGATTTTGCATGTGACTTCATTCCCAGTGCATCCTAACTCTCTGCTGGATCACCCCTCCTGCAGCACGGAATGGATATTGGCCCTGCGGCACAGCTAGTGGGGAAGGAGGAGTGTGGGGAAAACCTGGCAGTGTTGCTTTCCTGAGACTGTGTCACTCTGCTGCTGCTGCTGTTTCTTCTGTCCTGGTTGCTGTTGTACAGGTGCCATTAGAGTAGCGGATTAAAAAAAAAAAAAAAAAAAGGTAGGATTTTACCTATACCTTGTGTGTCTGTTATGGTTGTGGTGCCGAAATAAAACCAAGCAGTGATAGAGGTTCATTCCTGACATGAATCAAACCACAAAAAGGGGTGTGAGCCCACTGGTAGACATCTCCCTGTAGTTCTGCTGTAAGCATTGGATAGGGGTTTCTGCTGTGTGTGTGTCCTGCATACCTCCATGGCTATTGACAGTATTTTTTTTATTACCAGGTCTTTTGGGTCCCTGCCTGGTTCTGAGAAAATTCAGGTCTTGTCCTAAGGTTTTTTCTGTCCCAGGGCCAGCATAACCCCTGATCTCAGGCTTTTCTCCCCAAACTCTCTGCAAACCAGAACATGGGCCTCCATGGTGCCCATGAAATGCGGTAGCAGCTGGCCCCAAGGCTGTCCCCTTCCTATTTTTAGGGAAGCAAACTGCTGGAGAAAGCCAGATAGCTTTCAGCCATTGGCAAGCAGAGAGGATATTGCCCTTTGATGTGAACTTGGCATTAACTAGATCAGCTCTGGGGAAACCTGTGCTATTACTTTCTCCTTTGATAACAGCTCCAGCCCTGAGCAGCACTGAATGAGCACCAGATAAAAACACCAGATTGACTTTGCCAGCAAGATCATGCAGGCTGTAGCCTGTTCCTTTTGCTCTTTCCAAAGAATCAAGGGATTCATCTGCTGGCAAAATAACAGTTTCTAGGCTGAGCCCCAAGGTACAGAAGTAGCTTCCATTCGGCACATGGAAATTCTCATTTGGTGCGATTGCTCATGTTCTCGCTCCCATGCATACTTACCTGTCTAAACTGGGCCCTGAATGCATCCCAGAAATTACGCATGAGAAGGGAGTTTTGCCTTCCTTATCATGCTTATTTGCACCAGAAACTCAAACACTCATTCAAGCAAAAACCAGAAACACACACACAGATTATGGTATCCAAGGAAAACAGCATCAAGACCAAGAGTGGAGGATTAGTTGGCAAATCACAGTCAGCAGTGGCTGAGTGAGGGAACAGCAACCTGCTCACAAATGCTGCATGGACAAGAGTTTCCCCTGGTGAACCAGTCATCCCATATTTCATGCCCAGCAGCAAGTTTTACCCCATCCCTTTTGTTTTCCCTCACATCCCTGCAGCCGGGCCCTGCCTTCCCACCCTGTCTGCAGGGTACTCTGGTCTCTGTGGCACACGTGTGTGTTTGTGTGTACACATGCACGTTGTGATCCCAGGGATCACAGATCCCTCCACGGGGAGATCAGGAGTTTGGTCCAGGTTTTTTTGGTCTGACTTTGCACAGTTGGGTCAAAGCTGTGTAAATAGTGTTTGTAGTGGAGGGCAGAGGCTCTTTAGCCCAGACTCTGGTTTTCAAGACCCCCTTCCCCACCACAAACAGTACCACTTATCTGTCCAGGTAGCTTTTTTTTCCCCCCTCCTCTTCATAAATGCCAAGGTCAGTCAAATGGGTCTTAGAGTTTTTCCATGCTCCGGAGTGGAATCAGGGCATGTGCATTGGCAAGCGTTGTGAAAAAACACTGCTGAACTAGTGATGACATCGACTGTCCAATAAATGCATGATAGTGCACTGCATGTATTAAACTGCTGTTCACTGTTTCTGTATTTCCCGAGCCTTTTCTTTATGCACATTCAACCCAACATTCTCTCTGAGGGAATTACTTCTATGTATTGCTTTTAAAGGACTCAGTGTATCTGTAACTCGAATCCATTGTTAAGTTTAAGTAAATGCAAAAGCTGATGTTTTGTAAACAAGATACTGCAAAGCCTGGTAATGTATTTTGTCTTTCTGTTGAATGCTCTGCAGCATGTACAGGAAGAGTCACCATCCAGAGCAGCTTAAAATTATGCAGCAGTCACATACACAGGTGTAGAAAGAGGGAGCCGGGGAGGTGAGAATCCCTTTTTTAATACAACACTTACAAATTTGATCTGCATCAAAAATTCCTTCCCTGGGTCACTAACGCTCAGAGCTACCAAGAAACGTGTTGGTGTGTCTCTTTGTTTTTTCTTCTTTTCTTTTGGTTTGTTTTTCCTAGTGAAAGTTCAGATTGGTTCACTCAATTCTTAGCATTTTTCTCTTCCTACACAATAGTTCCTTCTCACCTCTTGCAGAATGAACTGCATTTTGGGGACCAAGATGCTGTGATTCTTTGCCTGCACAAAATAGTGCAGAGACCTGAGCTAAACTATCCCATCTTTTCCAAAGCATCACCACCTAAATACTACCATTTAATCCTTGAACCTCCAAGTAATACCATTTATCCATGGAAGAGTTTGGTGTGGTACTTTTCCTTCTTCCACGTGGAAACCATGCCCTTGCCTTCTCTTCCCTTAGTCATTGACACGTTTTCATCTGTGCAGGTCTTTCCAAGGCAGGGTACAGGACTGGCTCCATGGTGCTCGTCTTAGTTCCAGCCCAAACCTCTTGTGGGCATCAGCAGGGCTTTGGTCCCAGCTCCTGAGTGGCTGTTGTGTCGAAGATGCTCGAGTTCCCAACACTCAAAGCAGACTCACCTGAAAGGACTGGGAAATGGCTCTGTGTTCCTGGCAAGGGCACAGCAAGCAGCAGGGCTGGAGAGCAAGCACCATGCTGGTGGCATAGTCCTTGGAAACTATGCTCCGTGGTGGCCGAAAACACCAAGAAGTCTTGAGCCCACCTTCAAGGCTGGTGCTCAACCAGGGCTGTGCCATTGCTGAATCACGATATGGCAGCGCAAGAAATCATCAAGTACAGTTGTAAACTATAAAGCCTGAGTTCAGATTGCTGAGGCAGCACCTGGGGCAAGGCTGCACGAGGAGGTGGATGTGTGCTGTGGTTCCTGGTGGGTGGGAGCTCCTAGGGGGTTGCTCAGAGCAGCTCTGAGCTTTTCCATCTCTCATCTTGCATCCCCTGAGCCCAGCATGGCATCACACATGCTGAGTCTTATTAGATCAAGCATGACCCCCAAAGTGAAGAGTGTGGAAGGTTGCAGCTCAGTAAGTGCGAGTCATGTTTCTGGTCACTGCAACATCAGTGACCTGCTGTACATGGACCTCTAGCTGAGAAACAACATTTTGGTCCATTTGGGCCTTCTTTTAGATAGATATTTTATTTGAGTCAGCAAACAGTGAAAAAAAAAAAGCCTGATCTGCCCAGAATAGTGACTGCCCAAATATCCCCAACTGCAGAACATCCCTCAGTTGACTTCTAATGAAAATGCAAGCATGTTTTCTACAAAGGCTTAAATCTTAATCAAGGAATGTCAGTGTGCCTAATATTGCAGGTCTTGTGATTGATACAAGTTCATAACAGCATCCATGTCCAAAAAGAAGGGAGAATGTGTATTTACTCCATGCATGTATTAAGGCATCGCAAAAGTTTTATCTGCGTAATGAGTTTGCAGTTCTGCAAATTGTTAATGGGGCTACATCGCAAGTGGTTCTCTGCCTTGACAATCATGTATACATATCGAGATTTCTATCATAATGACAATTTAAAGGGATGACTAATTGTTTTCCTCCAATAAATCCAATTAAATCAGCCTGATGTGAAGTCTGGTGATTTTGAGTGCATGAGTCTCCACCCACATGCAAGAAAGGGAGTGAATAACTTCTGTGGCTGCTCCACTGCCCTGTTGTGTTTTATGCAGTGTTGCTCCTTTATGTCCCAAGAGAGAATAATGAGATTTTCTTTGTCCCCAGTTCACTCCATAGGAAAGTGAATAAAAAAGATGATTTGTCCTTCAGATGTTTCCTAAAGCTGTCAATGGAAATGGTGTTCAGTGTCAACATACGGAGACATGACTGTCTCCTGGGCACTGAGAATATCTGTGCAGGGCTGGGGAAAAGACACGTGCTTGTTGGAGACTCCTACACTTTTGAGTTGGTCCTGGTGACTTACACAGCCTGTGGTGGGAACCATCAAAGGAGACAGGATTTTCATCAGTGAGAATTTCTGAGTCCCTTTGCAGTCAGCCATGCTGTCCAAAGACTGTTGCGTGTGCTCTATCATTGGCTTAATTTCCTTCAGACCATGTTCCTGGGGTGTGTTAGGACTTGCTTTTCTATGTTTTCCTCTTGTTTTTCTCCACTGTTACTTCTTATTTTCTGGTTTTCACTCACTGGCACACAAGAATTCCTCCCCCCTTAAAATAAGTGGCAAAACCAACCTGCCCAGCAGGCAGGTGGGCTTGTGCTTGAGGTCAAAGCCAGGTGGTTTTAGACACCTGGCTCAGTAACAGAGCTGAACCAAACAGCAGTGACTATAGCCAACTCATAGCAATATACAGAGAAAGGCAACTTGCTTATAAAGCTGTTACTTTGTGACTGAAGAAACAACCCCCAGAA
The DNA here is from genome assembly GCA_013397865.1 of Struthidea cinerea. NCBI lineage: Eukaryota > Metazoa > Chordata > Aves > Passeriformes > Corcoracidae > Struthidea > Struthidea cinerea. Next base: position 1,306,641 of record VZTI01001471.1, read on the forward strand.
CCAACACGGTAAGTATTTGAAAGCTGTGTTGTGCAACTGTGTTCTCAGAATTAGGATTTGGTGGTGGGTTGTACCGGGACAGGTAAGATAACCTCTGATTTGTGCTCTGGAGAAAGCACATCCATGGCAAGGTAAATCTTTGGAAAAGCACATCCATTTACAGAAATGCTGTCTGGAAGTTTGTTGGAGGTGGTGTGTGACACTGAGGCACAAACACGTGATTTGCAGCATCAGGAGGAGCAGCAGGTCCTGTAGGAAGACTGTACAGTCTTCCCACGTGACATAAGCCTGAACTCTGACATTCCTTTCACGCTAAGGACCTCACTCCCACCTGTGTGTAAGGTAGCTGGATTTGGCTCAAATTCTGCAGACTTAGAGTAGATGAAGGTCTACCCCACATTTCACCATGGAACTAAAATCTCAGCCAGGAAAACTTCCTCATGTTTTGGTTTTGAAGTCATGGGTTCCTCCGTAGGTTCAGTGGTCACTCAGAGTGCACCAGGCTCTTCCAAGCTCCCAGTGGGACTGGGCAGAAGATCTCCCCAGGACCACTGAAATCCTGATGCATGACATGCCATGATGATGTCATGCCAGTATTTACTTGATCTTTGAACATTTTCTTTGCTGCTATGTGCTCAGCTACAAATTCTTGGCTGTTTCAACAAGGGAGATAAAACATCAGCACAGAGAAGTCAGAGGGACAAGACCAAGATGCAACTGTAGAAAATATTTTGCTTGCAACCTTGCCAAAATCCACAGCCATGTTTGCACTGGAGGGAAGGGGTCTGTCCTTCCTTTGAAGGCTTTCAGAGTGCTGGAATGCACTGATGTATGCCGTACATCAGCTTTTCTTCATGCTACACCAACCCCATTTCTCACTCCTGCTCTCCAGCACTGTCCCTTGGCAGAACCAGGGCTCCAGTGGGCTGTGGGCAGCTCTTCCTTCACAGCCAAGAGGAGTTTTGAATGAGTGATATCTGTTGAAGCAGAGAAGGTGCAGGTGCACAACTTTGAGGACCGTCCAACCTGTGCATCAACCTGACCCCTGTGGTTCAGGAGCAGGTGATGCTGCAGAAGAGATTCTGCACAGGGCTTTCAATACAGCCCTTGAGCAGTGTAAACAGTCCTGCCCTCTATGGTTATGCCTACACTGAATCTCTTCCTTCAGGCCAAACCTTCCCAGCTTGTCTGTACATCCACAAAACCATACTGGTCTTGTGAGGATCCCTTGGGGAGTCTTTCCATGGGGAGACAACATGGGCCTGCACTGCCCAAAAGCAATCCCAGGACACCGTAAGATGTCATAGGGATAAGAGGATGTGCTGTTCCCACCGTATTATGCTTCCTCCCACCTCTGGACATCTCTCAGGGAGAACATCCACCTACATCACCGTGGGTATGTGCCCTGCCCAGCACATCTGTGTCCCTGTTGGGTGAGCCCTCTCAACCATGCTGAATTATTGTGGCGATAACCACTTTTTATATCTGTGCGAGGGGGGAAGAAGGACCATCTGGATTATCATTGCAAGTATTCAACTGAGTATTTCCAGATTGTTTGGCGTTTGGGCTTTCTGGATTACATTGGGATGAATTCCTGACTTCCAAACTTTGTTTGCTTATCCTGAATTCAAAAGTTTCTTTTATTTTTTAATCTTCAGGGTTTTTCTTTTTATAATTGCAATATTCTGATAAAGTTACGGTCAATTAATGATTCATTTACCTTCTTCATACAAGTGTTTTGTTTAGGGAAATTAATAATAATACAGCTGAGAGGCAATTTGTTGTTCCCATCAAACTCACGAACTTTGTGCTTTCTTTGGCGCCATATAGACTCTTGTATGTTTTTCATTTTCTTTCTTTAGGGCAGAAGCAAGAGCTGTGTTCACATCTGTGCCTCAGCTTGCAGTCTAACAGTGACCAGAAATGCATAATAAATCTCAAACTAATGCTTCTTTTTGTTGCAGTCCAGTCGGGCAGGTACCAACCATACTAAAGAATCACATATCACATCTTCAAGTTTGTATTTGCTCGAAGTAGCATCAGAAATGTAACTTTCCCTCCCAGTCTTTAACCCAGTGTAGCACCTAAGTGGATCAGATCCCTGTTCCACTACAAAGAAAAACCAAAGTTACAGTCATGGTGAGCCCATACTGACCTCCAATGGGAGTTGACAAAAGAACTCCTGTTCTCAACAAATAGAACACAGCTACATGATGGACACACACTTGGAGTTGTAATATATGTAATACAATACTATATATTATATTATATTATATTATATTATATTATATTATATTATATTATATTATATTATATTATATTATATTATACAGTATTATATTATTACAGTGTCTCTACCAGACCAAAGCAGAGGGAAACATGGCATAAACTGAAGGTTTGGCACTAGACTGCTGTGCCTTTTCAGTACTCAAATGATAGGATTTTACCATGTATTTCAATTGCTTTTTGGTCACAATATCTAAAGAGGGAATTCATCTATGATCAGACTAGGGCTGGATTTTGAAGACAATCTGCAGCTTTGCTGCTACCAAACATCAACAAGTTCACTGCTGAGTCCACTGACAGCCGCCTTGGAGACTTGAACTGAGGGACTTCCAGCTCCTCTTCCCTCTCCAAGTATTTGCAGTATGCAGAGGGCTTGAGTTTACCAATGGTTCCCACTAAATCTATGGAAAGAACCGGCTGACCAGCAATTCCTCTGGAAGAAATTCAGAGACCTTCAGGAAAGAGCCAACAGCGCTGGTTAAGAAGGGTTTGTTAGCAGGACACCTGGAGGCTTCACTTACCTGTGCAAAGAAGGTGGTGACAGACCGATGAGATGATTTAGCTCCAGTTGTGGCTGAACGGATGGACGGGGTCCTGACACGTGTTCCTGGAAGTCACCATGTCCAGGGATACCTACAGCTATGGATGGCCTGACAGGGCTGCTCTGCCTTGCACCCAGGCCATGGTCCCCAGCAGCTGATGGACCTGTACCAGGCTGTGCCCAGTGCCACTAAGCTGGTTGTAGTGAGATGAGCCGAGCACCTCAACGTCAAAGTGTTTAATTCTTTAAATTCTCCTGTGGCGATGTAATACAGTAATTCTGTTCAGCTTCAGCCTCATAACTTGTTTTGATTATCTGTGGCCTTATGGTGGTGATTTAAACCTACTGATTTACTGATTCAGTCTTAATTGGGTCCTGAACTGGGTCATTGCATCATTCTATCTTTAATTGCTTTAATGAAAGTCTAGCAAATTAGGTTGGTAATATGATTGCTTAGAGGAATTCTTGCCTGTTTATGCTTCTTAATGAAATCCATAAAAGTGAAAAAAGGAATGAGCTTATCCTACTAAATTGCCACTTGTATTATGGAGTCTGAGCAAAACTCAGAAAATCAATCTGCAGTGTCCTTGGCTCTTCCTCCAGATACATGTTCTCAGAAAGAGAAAACTTAGCACTTCAGCAAACATCTCCACAGAAGAAGAAAGAAAGGAATAAAACAGTAAAATGTGAAGCTAAAACCTGGGTTCCTGTCCCCATTTCTCAGATTTTCTTTAACTTTGCATGCAAGTCATTTAGGACAAGACCTAAAAATCTGCTTATATTCCAAAACTGAACTTCAGCCCAGTGGCTAGAATACACGCTGGGATCCCTCCTGCTCTGGGAACCCAAATCTCTGTGGGTTTTGAGGTCTTTCATCATGTCCCCAAAAGTTTGACTCATGCCCCATTCTCTTTGCTGTCAGTTTGGTGCCCAGACAAACATTTTAGGCAGAGGATTCAGCACTACCTGTGAGAAGGACGATTTTGTCCCTATTCTGTGTTGTGACATTCATGAGAAGCAGCTTGTGGCTTCCCTCCATCACCACTGGCAGCTGCCTGTTGCCTGCACAGTTCCTTTCCACCTCTTCCACTCTGGATTTCCAGCAAGGCTGCTGCATCTGCAATGCATTTTCTACCCACTGGGCTAATGAGCTCTGTGTTGCCAAAGCTGCCTGTAACTTCTTAATGTCCCCCTGTTTTATAGCTGGAAATACGCTGCTTCCTCCCACTCCCTGCTCATCAGTGAACACCGTACTTCGCATCTCACTTGACCCTGGCTCCTGCTGCAGAGAAAATATCATTACTTGCCAGCAGGGCAAAGCCCCCCACCAGCCCTGCTCATATACCCCGAAGCCTGTTCCATAAAGAATACAAAGAATTTGCTTCAAAACTGAATTTGCGAAACCAGAGAAAATCTGCAGTCAATTAAAAGCAATGAGAATTAAGAATACAGCAGATGAGGAATACGAAGTTCAAATCAGCTTGATCCCCAGTGTGACAATGCATTTTATTTTATCCCTCTAGGAGAACAGGGATTTTTGTCTCTGCATGGGCTGTAATGATGTGGCTGGAAAGCTTCCATTATCTTTTAATTAAGCAGTGTGATTACATTTTGCTTTCTCCAGCTCGTTTAGCCTCTGAGTCAGAGCAGGGTACAGCCCCTGAGTACAGAGCAAAGTACCTGTCACGGGCACTCCAAGTGCAACACTAACCACACTCCATTGATCAGGGCTCAATCTGGAACCCCAGTACCTGTCCCCAGGCTGCCCACAGCTCTGACTGCACTTCCAGTCCCCCTGCCATGAGCAAGGACACCTTCCACTATCCCAGGTTGCTTAAAGTTCCACCCAGCCTGGCCTTTAACACTTCCAGGGATGGGGCATCCACTGCTTCTCTGAGCAACCTGTGCCCATGTGTCACTAACCTCACAAGAAATAATTTCTTCCTTATTTTTAGACCATGCACTCTGTCTTGGTGCAATTTCAGATTAATGGTGTTTGTTGTTTCCTTAAAGTGAGGTATCAAATGTGTGGATACAGAATGGACTTCCCAGGTGACATCAGGATGTAGCTATAGGTGGTGATTTCTGTCAGGGGCTGTTAGCAAGTGCACCACTGGGACCATCACATCGCACTGTACTACCCAGCCGTGGTACAATGCTGGGGGCCCACCAGTGACCAGTGGTTAAGAGGAGATTTGGCTGACTGTCTGCAGCTGAAAAATTTTCAGCCATTCATTATAACCTGCCTGGATTGGTGTGGATTTTCCACAGGAGTAATAGACTAGATATAAAGATGTCCTCATCAGACTCCAGCTCTTTGCTCCAAAGATGGTGATGGTAAAAAAATGAGCAAAAATATTTAGAGAAAAAGAAAATGTTTTTCAGTTGCAAATAGTTGACAGTTTGGAAACTATTTTTTCCATGCACTGAGGCAGAGACCAGCACCAGCACAGAAACTTTCAACCTGAACGGTGTCAATACAGCTACTGAAAATGTTGTAAAGTCACAACTGCCCTGCTCTCCTGGCGAGCAGTGCTGCTTCCAGACACAATTATAAGGTACATTTCCTAAGGCAGGAATTAGCTCTTCATCTTCTGTTCACGGGGAGCAAAATGAAGAATTGAAAAAGAATGGATTGTAATCCTGAAATGAGCCTGAATCACCTATGTACAGACAAGAAAAGAGAGATCTGGTTATAAGATGTTTTGTTTTTACTACAGAAAAGGTTTTTATTGCTGCCAGCTTCCAAATAACACACTGTACTTATAGGTGCATATTGCAACTTATAGCATCTCTGAAACAAATAATTTGAAGACAACATAACCAATGATGTGCTTTCCTACAGCAAGAACTGCTTTTCCTGGCATCAAGAAATGGGAAAAATAATTTATTGCCAACAGTCTTGACATTTTCTCTTCCTTATCTCTTTAGGCCACAGCTACAACAAGCACACTATTTCAGAAATAATCATAAGAGAAATATTAAAAAGAGGAAAACAAAACAGTTGCCCTGTTCCCATGGAAATGCATGGGAAGAGTTCAAGTGAGCACCCCTTCTGATGCGGCTGTGTGTTTGTCCTCAGATGGTGAACAGAGATCAGGAGGTTCATCCCCTCCGTGGTCTGCCTGGGATTTACTGGCATGGCAGATAAATAAATGCCTTTGGCCTTGGAGGATCTCTGCTCTTCTCTGGGCAGGGCAAGTGGGACAGAAAGGTCATCTGGAACAACCTGCTGGTCTGCACTTTCCTCCTCCCTTCTTGGTTGGTCCAGCCCTTCCCTGGTGGACACACCCTGGCAGAGCTCAACACGAGGGTCCCTCTGACCTCTTCCCAAGCCACGAGTGGCCCCATGGAATCATCTGCCCATCAGTCTCACTCTTACCTCCTGGGTGAGAAGGGGATGAAGAAATTGGGCTATGGAGGTTAAAAAAAGTGGTTTTGCCCCTCCAGTCAGCTGTCCTGAGACTCCACCTGGAGTGCTGCATCCAGCTCTGGGATTCCCAGCATGAGAAAGTCATGGGTCTGCTTGAGCATGTCCAAAAAAGGGACATGGAAATGATCAGAGGACTGCAACACCTCCTGCATGAGAACAGTCTGAGAGTTGGGGTTGTTTAGGCAAGAGGAGAGAAGGCTCCGGGGAGACCTTGTAGCAGCCTTCCAGTTCTTGAAGAAGGCCAACAGGAAAGATCAGGAGGGACTCCTGTCAGGGAATGTAGTGATAGGACAAGGGGGAGTCATTTTAAACTGAAAAAAAAAAGGTGGGTTTAGATTAGATACTAAGAAGAAATTCTTCACTGTGAGGGTGGTGAGGCCCTGGCACAGGTTGCCCAGAGACACTGTGGATGCCCCATCCCTGGAAGCGTTCAAGGCCAGGTTGGACGGGGCATGGAGCAACCTGGTCTAGTGGAAGGTGTCCCTGCACAGGATAGAGGGGTTGAAATGAGATGATCTTTAAGGTCCCTTCCAACCCAAACCATTCTATGATTCTGTGAATGAACTGAAATGCTTTTCAATCAGGCTGAAGCTCCTCACCTACTCTATGAATTCATGAGACAGCCCCCAGGCTCACTCACTGCTCCGCAGGAAGCTCATCAAACACCCCTGATGCCATTTTTCTGCCTGAGGTCTCAGATTTGCTTTACTGAGAAACCAGCAGTTTAAAGAGCTCCTTCTAGCTGCAGGTCCAGGACTTCCGGGGAGGCTGTGGGCAGAGAGGAGAATCCTGAACATGTGGGCTCCAGCACTGACTCAGCTGAGCAAAGCCCTAGCAGAAACAAACATTTCCTTTGGAGCCTGTGCGGTTCTGTGCATGGGCGGAGGGAACAAAGCAGATAACAGGGCAGACACTCACAAACTTCAGAGACAGGACTGACTGAATCATGTAAAAGTTAGGGTTTGGATTATGGCCTATCTGCTAGAGTAAACAGAACAGAAGAAAAAAAGTGTCAACAATCCTCTCTGCTCTCTGAAGAGCATGTCAACTCTGAGCAAGGAAGAGTCAACTCTGACCCGAAGAGCAAACACAGAGAAAAAGCAATGGGTTTCAAACCTCTGCTTGGTGTGGAGCACTGGGAGAGCTGATGGGGGAGATGCTACAGGTGGTGGTTTACCTGCCCAAGTGCTCCTCATCCTCCGTGCATGGCCATATGGTTCCTATCAGGAAGGATTTCCCAGTCTGCCTCCTTCCAGGCAGTCTGGGTATATAAGAAGTGCCAGATCCTGGCAGTCCTGGGGAAGGACCCACAGTTATGGGGACTGTGTAAAAATCTTCAATAGTCAAAGGCTGTCAAAAGAGCTCTTGACACTGGAAAGCAGAATAGATCTCTCTGGGCTTTGCTCCAGCCAAACATTTGTCCCCCCCTTTAGTTGGGATAGGTGTTTTCCTGTCTGAATAAGCAATCCAAAATTTGACAACTAATGCAGATTGCTCTGGTTCACACCCAGCAAGGCTCTACATCTCTGATGTGCTGGCACCTCCCCTCCCTGCCCCACTCGAGCAGGTGACAGTTCTAGAAACTGAGGCAGGTGCCAAAAGTCAAGGGCCCCTGAATTCTCTTATGCAGACCTGCCACTGGACTGCTGTATGAGTTAAGTGATTTACATGCATCTTGGTGCCTCTGCTTGACTTTGAGTGGAGACATATTATGCAAAATGCTTACGGTATTTTAAAGATCCAGCGTACTCAGTGGAAGGATGAAGTATTTTGTTGCATTTGTTCCCAGACTGTGATATATAGGCTGCACATTGGCATCTGGTGACCCTCCAAAACCATGTGGTTTTCAGTTTCCTTTTGCCGGCCTTTCTTGCAGAAAAGATCTCAAGAGTCTGTAAGAGCAATTACAAATGAAGAAAAGGAGCCAGGCCACTTTGTGTGCTCTGGATGTTGACAGGAATGACTTGAGCTCACCTCTACTCTTCACCGTGCTGCCAGGTTGCCACCCAAAAGCGATGTGTCCAGGTCAGCAGCTTGCCTGGGCCACTCCTACCACAGAAGGAATCACTTATCCATCGCCCTCCAGCCTGGTTCTTTACCTGGAGCTAAAGCTGGAGCTGTGCAGCTCCTGGCCATCTGCTGATACAAAACATGAGTGACAGAGGCTGCCTCTCTCCAGCGGGGACCTTTGGGATCCCTTACACAGACTCTTGATGGACAGCAAATGGCTTTCCCTTTTCCAGGACCTTTTCCAGGTCTGCAATCCAGGTGCTGGTGGCCACTTCTGTAAGAGCAGTTCTGGCCCTGTGAGTGTTCCCAGTTCCAGTGTCTCTCCTGCAACTGCTCCACGCCTTTCTGAGCCTATTGGACCATCATCATTCCTTATGGCACCACCCCCAACACACACACAAACCCCTGGGCACTGCAGAGGCATCCAGGAGCTGGAGATGCAATAAAAACCTGCTTTTATCAGTCCTGGCATGGCTGGCTGTGCTGCCACCTACGGCAGCTGGACTGTCAGGAAGGGACAGGCTCAGGAAGGCACATTCAGTGCATTTGCTGTGGTTTTAGCCATGTAGCACCATGAAGTCTTTGCTGAGCATGTGTGCATTGCAAACCCAAGACATTTCAAAGGCTTCCTGCTGATTTTTCTTGGGGCAAGGGCTGCATAGAAGGGACTTCTGCCAAATTTTGTCACCACTCCAAAGTGGGAGCTTGCCAAAGAAAACTTTGTCACTTTGCTGATTATATTTTAACATTGCAAAACAATTATTTACCACCAAGAACTTGTTCTGAGAAATGACTCTTTGTTTGTGGAAAATTTCAGTAAAAAGAAAAACTAGTATCCATAGGCAGATGACCAGACAGGGAGATGCCATTACGTGCAGTCAACATTAACCAAAGCAGCAAGCAATTGCTAGGACACTCTGCCCAGAAGAAACCATCAGGCACCTCAGGAGTGGTGTGATGCCACCAAGCCCATCTAATGAGCCCATCTAAAACCAACCAAGTCATAGAATCATTGAATCATTTACGTTGGAAAAGACCTTTAAGTTCAACAGTTAAACCAGCACTGCCGTGTTCACCACTAAACTATGTCCCCAGGTGCCACATTTACATTTCTTTTAAATATCTCCAGGGATGGTAACTCCACCACTTCCCTGGGCAGCCTGTTTCAAGGCTTGATAACTATTGCAGTGGAGAAATTTTTCCTTATATCCAAGCCAAACCTCCCCTGGTATGACTTGAGGCTGTTTTCTCTTGTACTCTCTCTTGTTACCTGCAGGAAGAGCCTTTCTACACCCTCCTTTCAGGATGTTGTAAAGAACCATAAGTACTCCCCTGACGCACCTTTCCTCCAGGCTCAGCCCCACCAGCTCCCTCAGCTGCTCTTCATCAGGCTTGTGCTCCAGACCCTTCCCCAGCTCTGTTCCTTTCTCTGGACATGCTCCAACACCTCAATATCTTTCTGCAAGTGAGAGGCCCAAAACCGAACCCAGGGTTCAAGGTGTGGCCTCGCCAGTGCTGAGTACAGGGGAATGGTCACTGCCCTGGTCCTGCTGGCCACACTACTGTTGGTACCGGCCGGGTGCCCTTGGCCTTCTTGCCCGCCCGGGCACAGCTGGCTCATGCTCAGTTGCTATTGACCAGCACCCCAGGTCCTTTTCCGCTGGGAAGTTTTCCAGCCACTCTTCCCCCAGCCTGTGGTGCTGCATGGGGTTGTTGTGATTGAAGTGAAGGACTTCACCTTATTTAATCTCATGCAATTTGCCTCAGCCTATCGAACCAGCCTGTCCAGCTCCCACTGTAGGGATATCCTCAAGCAAATCAACACTCACCCAACTTGGTGTCATCTGCGCCAAATCCTGATCCCCCAAAAGATGATTCCTCACAAAGACAGCATTGCTCCTGCCCCACTAAATCCCTGTTGGGCCTGCCTTCCCAGATATCCCTGTTGGGATGGCTTGGCCTGGTTTCCTGCACAGCCAGAGAGCCCTCCCAGCAGTGCCACATGTGCTGGGACGTGCTGTCCTGCTTGCTGTGTTTGTTTTAGGGGATTAGGAACATGCCTGGACCCAAGTACATGCTGGAAACGATGTTTCACACACAAAGCAGGCTGGTTTGGAGAGAAATAGGTACATTTCTGTGATTAAATGAAAATAATTGGGGTTAAATGGGGAGGAAAATGAAATTTCCTTGCAATTACTTGGATTTGTTATAAGAAAGAATGACATACGTTTTCAGTTTTATCTGCTTTCTATAGTTTTGCCTCTATGTTTTTTCTCCTACTTCCAGAAATTAATTTGGACTCCTTTGCCTCATTAATGGGAGATTACCTAGCTTGGCGAGAAGTTCTGTGTATTAGAAATGGGCTTTACTCATATAGCTCTGAAACACTGATGTGCTCTTCAGTTCCAAAACCCCCTTCTGCCAAAACCCAAACAGAGTAACATGACTATTGCCCTAAATTATTGCTCAAACATAAGGAAGTGATTTTTTTCTCAATGGTTTTGGTATTAGGGAGCAAAGAAAGCTGCTAACATTGTCTGCTCTCCATAAATCCTCCCTTACTTTGTGGTTCTTTCCCAGTTATCCAGGTAGGGTTGTTAAATAAGGATGATATTGGGATTTATGAGAATCGTTTATTTGATGCACTTTGTTCCATAAACATCCACTTTCAAAAAACCCAGAAAATTCAGTTGTAAAGTCTAAAAACTCAAGGTGTTTGTGTGTGCAGACCACCATCTGAATTATCCATTTACATTCTGGTGAGACACACAAACCCTGCAAAAATTGTGACTGAAATAGTGCAAGAGGGACATGTTGATGGTAAAAAGAGGACAGTCCCTAAGAGGACAATTTCCTCTTCTCTCTTTTCTCTTCTCTTCTCTTCTCTTCTCTTCTCTTCTCTTCTCTTCTCTTCTCTTCTCTTCTCTTCTCTTCTCTTTTCTCTTCTCTTCTCTTCTCTTCTCTCTTCTCCTCTGTCCTTGTTACTATTACTCTGTCCTGTTACTATTAATTTTGCTCTTTAACTTCTTCTTGTCATCCTCTGGATCCATCAGGAAAAATTTATTTGTCCACAAAAACATCCCCAAAGTGAACACAGATGCCAAAAATCCCATCCTTGTCTCCAGTTGTGTCCAGCTGCTCTGAAAACCTCTAGCTCCTGATATGTTTTGCAAAAGCAGATGTTACTAATTTGTAAAGCATCTTTGAACTTC
>VZTI01001471.1:1327206-1354424 GCA_013397865.1 Struthidea cinerea
AAGGTGTAGGGTATGAGCCAGACTGCCTACCACAGGCACCTCACTCGTGCCAAGTGAGCAGATAAGTCAGTCCTGACAGTAAATCCCTAAATTCCCTGCCCAGGCAGTGGGAGACAGAAGGTCTCCAGGAAGAGAAAAATAAATCAAGAGGGTACGACCTCACTCTGGGGCACCTCCCAGATCCTTTCCTCCGCTCACTGACCACGCAGTCAGCAAGGGAGGCACACAAGAGCCAGCCCGCTGCTTTTCCCCGGCGCTCTGAGGCGGAGGGACGCCGCTCTTGCCTTGTTTCTTTTGAACACGTTCCTCCGAGCGATTCGCCCTGGATGCCACAGGAATGCGGTGGTGGATAGGGAGGGGAGTGGCAGTGAAGTCTAAGCTGTTTAGCAGGAGCAGCCGAACTCCTGCTCCTCGCCAGGGCTCGGTGCTCAGCCCCACCTGCCCCACGCCTGCTGCCTTCTGCATTTCCAGGAGCTTCCCAGCCTCAGCACCTCCCCGGCTTCCAGCAATGTGTACCCGCGGGGATGGGTCAGGGCTGGGGAAGCAGAGGGTCTTGGAGCCCTCCCAGGGGTTTAACCCCCATTAAACCCTGCCAGCCTCTTTGCTGAGACTCCCATCACCCTCCTCTGACTGCCTCCACCAAAACGACTCAGGGTGGCCAGTGGAGTAAGGAAGGCGGGGTGGCACATGCCTCCATAGCGTACAAAAGCAGAGACAGCAGCCAGGACACCACTCCCTGCTCTCCACCCCTGTTACAGAGCTCATTGCAAGGACAGAGAGCTCACAGACTCTGCAGCACAGCTGTTTGCAAGGCAGAAACACAATCCAAGCAAATGCAGCATCTGCCCTTGTTTCTTCTAAGCACCATGCATGGCTGGTGGGTATTCCTGATACACCTCTGTCCTGTTCCTGGTGAGGAGCATACAGTGCTCCTAACTGGATTAAGCTGCTCAGTTATAGGTAAATGATCCTGAATGTTAAAGTGCACTACCCAGCTGAGCTTAAAGGAAAACGTTTTGAGGAAGGACAAACAAAATATTTTCTCCATGGTTTTAACAAGCAAATTTAAACTAGGTTTAAGTCGACCTTACAAAACAGGCTACTTCAGAGGTACCTGCATTTTGGTCTGCCTGAATGCTAGGAATGTCCAAAATTACAGAGTTACTGCTTTTCCTTTTTCTTCTTCTTTCTTTTTTTTTTTTTTTTTAATTTCAGTCTCAGAACTGTGGTTGCAGTTTCAGCTGGGCTTCAAAAGTTTCTGTGAGAGGCTTTTTCCCCCAACAATATGTACAGAAGCTTTTCATCTTCACAGCTACCAAACTTACCAAAACTTGCTATCCACTTTAATTTTCAACTCAGCTTTTTCCCACCTAGTATTATTATTGTCACAATAAAACCAATCAGGTCTGATATGCCTAAAACTACTTTGCCAGTATACCTTACCCCAAGTGTATTGTTGTCTGACTGAAAGTTGCTGTGTGACCATGTCTCCAGTTAAACTTGTTTTACTTGGCTTGTATTTCAATAGGATTAGATCACCATTCCCCCACATATACACACAGAGAACTAATTAAATACCAAGGAAGGGATAAAACCAGCAAGACCCAGAATTAGAGTGTATTGTGTCCTTCCCTCTCACTGATGGGAACACAGGGAAAGGAGAAACTGCTGATCAGAGCAGCACAGCATTTTATGATTTGCTCCTATTAATTGAATTTTTTCAATGAACTGACCTTTACCTTGTGTCACAGCAGCTTCTAGAAACTTCCTTTATTTTAGTGGTCCTGTCAAGTATAGGGATACACCCTATAGCACAGTAGCAGTGAGGGAAGCACAGTATATCCAAATATACCATCCCCAGATGCAGCTGAAGCTGAGAACCAGCATCAGATTGTGAAGAAAAATATTTATCTTTACTAATATTAATTTGCATGAGAACAAAATTAGTTTGAAGTAGTATTGTTCTTGGTTTGGGGTGTTTACATTAATTATGGTTTACTTCAGTCTAATGTATTACAACTCGTAGAATTCCCTGGGAGTCCTGGCAGAGGTGACTGATGTTTGGTGTGGCAGGTGCTGCAGGGATATCTGTAAGCTGAGGTTTAGCTTAAACATGGATTTAAGGGGTATAAAAGAAAAGGTAGGAGACGTAGACTGTGGGAGAACAGGGGGCACATGGAAACAAGGTTGATTAAGGGCTTAACAAATTCAGAGCCTCTGAGGGGAAAGGCCATGCCAGACCTCCCTGTACCCCCCAGCAGGTTCAGAGCGCAAATGCTCAGAGCCCACATGCTCTGTTGCTGAGACAGGAAGAACTGGGATCAGTAAATATATAATAAAATAAATGTTATGTATAATATGAAGAGAACCTTTGTTTCTTTGTCACCTATAAGTCAAAATAGGGAAAGAGAGAAGCAGAGTAAATCCCAGCAGGCTGTGGGTGGGTATTGGCATACGGCCACAGCGTGACTGCAATGCATTAAATGCTGCCTCTCAAGAAAGCCAAGAAATGGACATTTACTGTAATTGGAGTCCATGTCTCCTCCCCAGAAAATATATCATACCCAGGGGCATTTGTATGCACAGGGGGAGAACCCGTGCTGAGAAAGGCAAATGTTTAAAGTTAATGCAACTTCTATAAAAGTCAAGTTCCCCTATAAATCCCTCTGCTCTGGATGTGTTGGCTTCACACTGCACACAAGCTGCTGCAGCTCAGCTGCCTTTACAAATAGATTTCCTTGGCTGAAGGCTCAGCTGGAAGCCCTGAGCATGCCTTGCTGCTGTGCACAGCTTCTGTATTTCAAAGAGAAATTGCAGGTGCCCCAGGGCAACCTGCTGCCCTACAGTGCCACTGGCAAGGGGAAATGTTCACATCTCTCCTGAGCATCCATAGAAACTTCTGGAGACATTTCACTTCATTTGACAAGTCCGTTTGGGTCCAGAAAAGCATGGGGAGTGAAAAAGGCACACTCAGACTTGTATTTATCTGTGTTTGGTGGGTCCCTTGTGGTAGTCTTTGCATCACCCTGCTTAATATATGTAACCTCAGTCCTGGGTAGGAAACACTGGCTTTCTGATCCTTTTCTACAGTCTCTACAGAGAGAGAGATTCCTCTAGAGGGTGAGTCAGAGGAACAAATTTAGAGCAGGGAATCAGGCACTAAAACTCAGTTGAATAGTACAGAAACAACTCCAACACGGTGCTTACACACACAGTGGAGATGCCCCTGTCACGGCAGGAGCAGGACAAGAGGCTCTAGTGAAGCCTTTCCCTGCAAGAAGTGAGGGATTTGTGAAACCTGGATAGAAATGATGGCGGCAGCATTGAAGTTAGGCTGGATAAAACACACAGGCGTGACAAAAGGCATCTGCATTAGCTCCCGAGCTGCTCTGGAAGCCCAGAGCAAAGAGGAGACCTCAGCAAGGAGCTGTTTGCCGTGCCTCACGCCAGCAGCCTCGGGAGAGGTGACCGAGCCAGCGGGGCTGAGGACCAGGTCCAGCCCTCATTGAAGCACGGAAGTGTCACAGGTTGTCACAGTGGTGAAGTGGAAAAGCTCTGGTAAGGTTGAAGACGCAAAGACAAAGGGATGGAAAAACAAATATCTGCGATCTGCAGGCGCTCTCTGACTAATGTCAGTGCCGAGAAAGGGACCAAATGCCTGAGAGACTAATCAGCAGCTCTGAAGCACTAACATCTGGCTGACGAGAGCTCACTGCTACTCACAGATATTCCTGTCCCACCAGGCAGCCCAGAGCAGCCTGTCCACAGCTCCGGCTGCTGCGTGGGCTGTAAATCCTGAAAGGGCCCCAGCCCACCCTGGGTGAGATAAATGGGCAACAGGCTACTCTGAGGATGGCAGGATCTGGCAAATAGGAAGTTTCCAAGGTGGAAAGATGTGGTATTTAAGGGACCACCCTCCTGCTTGCATTCGGGGCGTTAATGACTGTTTCTATACGAAACAAAAGGTGATGTTTTCACTCTAGTACAATTCCTCAGATCAGGTTCTGTTCCTAGGCCAGTATTTCAATTCTCAGCAGAAATACAGGGTCAGGGAAATACAGGGTCATATTTGAAATCCGGTGTCATATTTAATGGCCAAAGTCTCTCCCTGCTGCTTTGCTGCGTTTCATACAGACACAGAAGCACCAGAAGTTCCCACCACGTGCTGCACAACTTACTGCCTTCTACAGGGAGAAGCTTTTCACACAGGGCTGGCTACAATGCCCGTGGAAAATAAGGTCATAAGGGAAGGACGAGTCAGGCCTCCCCATACACAAAAGAGTGCTGGAGCACTCTTTCCAGCCTGACTTCAGGAGAGGGAGGGTTGCAGCCACAGTTACACAGGACAAAATGCTCGCAGGGCTGGTGGATGCCCTGTGGTGAACTCTTCCCTGCAAGCGTCTAAATTACAGAGCACACACCCTACTGCTGGTTAATGTTGCAGTGGTGGCTCTCAACTGTTTAATCCTATGTTAATAATTGTGCTGGAGAGAGATAATTACATAGCAAGTGCCACACCACTGCACAGTGAGCACATGGTGATACCTTTGAGCTACAGTTCAATCATGCACTGCCTTGGGGTTTGGCTCTTTTGTGAATAACTGCACCGAGGTCTGAAAAATCTCAAAATGTCCTGCTGTTATGTCCATTTACCTGTAAAATCTGCTATTGTTCCTGGCCAAATATTTAGGGACGGGCAGCAAATGCATCCCCCTGTAAGTCTGCCTACTGTTTGTGTAGGCAAGGGCTTTAAATGTGATTGTGAAATTAATTTTCTCTATCAGTCCAAAATTCTTCTGTGGAATTTGTTTTGCCTTTCTCATATTTCTCTGACACAGAACTTATCTGTACTTTCACCAGCTTTGTACTGCATCACTTTAGCAATAGCAAGGGCCAGAAAACGGACAGCCTTGAAGAGCAGATGATCTGGATTGCCTCACACCCCTCCTGCAGCAGCAATCACAGTATCCACACCAGTCACCATCCACACAGCTCCACAAAAATTGCCTAACATCATAGTATTAAAAAAAAAAAAAAAGACAAAAAAAGATGGCAAACCCACTGTGAGGAAGCCAGGACCTGGGCTCTAGTCTAGTCCCATAATTAGGACACTTGCCCTGTCTTTTGACAATGATAATGTTGGAAGAACAAAATCTCTATCATTCTGAGCTGTGTTATCTGAACAGCTTGTTCTCATTCAGCAACACGTGCACTTCACACCTCATCAAAGAGGGCAGATAAAATGCATGTCCTAATCAGAGGAATGGAACTGGAGGTCTCCACTTCAGTGAGGGCAATAACCAGTTTGGGGAAAGTAGGTCCAGTAAATAGCTTCCCTGTGCTTCAATTCCCTGTCTCCAAAAATGGGGATTACAGAACATCTGTGATTTACAGAGTTTTCTGAGTCATTATAATCTAATCCAGAAAGGTCTGTATTCAAAGCCTGAATAGTGTGGGGACAGGAGCAATAGGAGAGCCAGGACCCATGGGCAGATACTTCACTTGCATGCAGAATGGCCACAGTGCTTCTCTGTGCAAATTCAGAGTATGAGCCCAGAAACCATGCTCTTCCTTAGGTGCTGGTAGGCATTGCCCATAACTGCAGCCTTGTCTCCAGCAATCTGGAAACACATTGTTCAGTAAGGATCCTGGATAAATTGCCCATCACTGGACCATGTGACTGAGCTCTCAATAGTAAGGGATTTAGTCAATACAAATTTGCAATATGAAAATGGTATCTTTCTGTGTCACTGATCAAGTCATTTAAGTCCACATTATCCAAGAAGGGGAAAATCCTGGCTTTGTGAACGTGGCTTAGATATGGCTCAGATACATGAGCAATGTCCATGGTCCCCAGACCAAAGGTTTCAAGTATGATCAAAGGGACAACTTCCAGCAACTGCATTTATTGGGCCATGGAATACAAAACCGACCATTCCTTAGGCACCATTCACCAACAAAATGGGTGTGAGTGGTTGGGTGACAACATACTGATGGTCACTGCTCTTATTATTCTGTACCTAAGGGTCAGTAAACCAGCAGAAAAGCCAGCAGAAGGATACACAAGGGGTTTTTACAGAAATGGAAGGAAACCTTTATTCTCACTCATCATCTAGGTAAGAAATTAATGGGAGTATGAACTAATCTGGAAGAGCACAGCAAGAACATGGCACTCAGCCTCTGGAGGGAATGGTAAAGACCCTTTCCTGAAGGTATTTGAGGCCTCTCTTCATCAGTCAGGTGTGGTTTAGGGGTTAGTACCTGTAAACTACAACACAAACTCAGCTGATAAGACTGGATGACCAATTTGTTTAATCTGAGCCCCGTCCAGGCGGATCTCTCAGTTCTGCCTTGCTCTGTTTAATCCTGTTAATAAGTACTTCCCTGTACTGGCATACAGCACCTACACTTCTCATGGCAGCCAGTATTACTGAAAGTCAGCAAAACTGAGGGTCTACACTGCTCCCTCCAGATATTTGTGAGGCATTTCAAGTGAAGAAAAACAAAAAATATATGTCCTAAGAAATTGCGTAATTCCAAATGTTTTTCCTTCCACATTCTCCCCACCCTAGAGACTCTGCCACTTAGTAACATTGTTTTATTTAATCCCTTCCTAAAATACCCTTTTACCATTGAGAACTTTGCAACTGTTTGGGAGTGGGCCGAGTTGTTTGCTGTTTTGATGGAAAGAGAGAAACTAAATTATTTCCTGGCTGAGATTTATGTGTCAAGTTTTAGCTTGCAGCCAGGTTTTTTTAGCCAAGTTATAAAATCTGAAGATAATTCCAGCTCTCATCATCAGTGACTTTTATGAAGCAATCCAGGATATGTGGAGGAATAAAAGGAAACTCCTCACCATGGAGGTTTTCTTTGAAATGAAGAGACACATTCCTGCACAGAAGAAAAGGGCAGGAACATATGTCAGCCTAAGGAGAGCTGTCAGAATGCAGAATCCCATCTTACTAAAAACTCACGAACATGTTGATGAACACTTGTTTCTTTAATGCTTTGGATGCAAACTGAGAGCGAGGCAGAGGTTGCACTTAACTGTGGACAAAACAAAGCTGAGTTTTGCTTGAGACATCAGGCTTTTGAAAACTTAAGAGCAAATGCCTTGATGTGATACTGTAAAGATGCTCCTGATCTCCTGAGATTATTCAGTTTAATGCTGGTCAGCTGGAAGGTATAATGGTCATGTTTTCTACCAAAAGGACACAGAAATCCCTCGCTAAGCCATGGATGATGTTGTACTTCTCCAACCTTTCTGTCACTTTTGCCATGCCAGACCCAGATGGCCTGAGCCATGCCTGAACAGTAAGTTGGCCAGAGCAGTTGCCAGGTGGACAGGCTTAAAGGAAAGAACAGAGAGACAGAAGACACAAGTAACTGAAAGTTCCAGAAACCCACAGTGAGACTTGTGTGCCTAAACTCAATGTCTCAGGCAAGACACCCCAAAAAGGCTGGGCCTGTTGGCTGTGTCCACATGAGCAAGTCAATTGGAGCAATACGAATGTATCTGTAGACTGAAGCTCTGGATGTGTTTGCGGTGAGCAAACAGACAGGGAAAGGGTTCATAAGGTGTGTGAAGGACCAGCTGTGGATCCCTCATGTTCCCATTAGGAGCTGGTGCACACCATACAGGCATCTGGAGCAGTCTGGCTGTGTTTCCCCCAGGAGGAATCTACTCATTGTGCAGCAAAACCTCTCTGTGAACTCAACCAACATTTGTCAAGCAAAACTACGTGTCTCCTACTCACCAGACTCATTCCCTGTCATGATGGGGATTGCACTGATTTGACACTTCTGACAAACTAAGACAGCTCTTTTTCCCTCAGGTGCTTTGCCTAAGCTCCATGGCTTGGGAAACTTCAAACAGGAGACCTCATAACCATTGCAAAGCCTGCAATGCAACTGGTTTCACATTTGCCTCCCATCCTTCCTGGTGGGCCAGCTCCAGCCTGTGGAGGTTTCACTGGGCTGATGAAGGCCCCTCACAGCTCATTTGAGGACAGGAGGTGGTGATGGATGTGCAGTGCAGCTCTGGGATTGAGTAATCCAATTGTAACTCAGAAACAGCAGCTGGTGGCTCTCCACAGTCTTCTCCTGCCACACCTCACTACGTTTCTCTCCCTGAAGTTCCTCTAGAAAGCTCAAGCAAAGAGGAGGCTGGCTCAGCTCTAAATCAACTTGCCTGTTTGCTACAACTTGATGCACTGCAAATCTTTACTGGTGCTGACACCCATGGTCTCACAAACTCCTACAGTATTTAAGAACAGTTGAGCCAACAAGTGCTGGGAGAACACTGAGCCTGTGAAGCCACCCTGGCTGTGTTTCAATGCCTTCTGGAAAGATCCTAATGCAATACAGACATTCATTATATGTTTGCACTTGCAGCTAAGCGCTGACTTCACTTGAGCTTGTCTGTAATGAGCTCTCCCCACAATACCACACATGAAATACAGGCTAAGAGACAGGCATATTGCTTTCAGCTTTACGTGGGAAGGAAGGCAAATGTCTAGCAGCAAAAAGAACTCAGTAGATACAAGGATATTGCCTCCCAGCTCTGCTAATCACTGTCCATGCCTTAAAGCCAGGCAAAAATTGTTTAGAGGCTGAAATTCTCTGAACCCTGTTCTGAAGTGAGTTCCTGAGATACAACCAGAATAACCATGAGGTTGAAGCTGGACTGAGTTCAGTAAAAGCCACAGATGTTCAGATCTACTAAAAAAATGTCAAGAAATGTGGTTTACCCTGATCACTTGCTTTTAGGGCTGGAGAGTGACAGACCAGAGATGCTTTGCTATGGACTCAAGGCTGTGAGTCCAAGACTTGCTTCCATGGCCAGGCAGCATTTTGAATATGGCAACAGAAAGGAGATCAAAAATAATGTGATAGCAGCTAAAGAAGCTGCCATCTGTCCAACAGCTCATGACAGCTTAGTCGTGCCTTTTGAAGTCAATGGTGTCATTGCTGGGAAGGTGTAAACTCATGTTTTGGGTCAATGACTTAAATACTTAATGAAGACTGTTGCAAACGCATGCCACATCCTTTGATTGCTGAGGGAAAAATTCCCAGGTATTTCAAAGCTTAATTATTCAAAAAACTTTTCAGTCAATTAGAGCTGTTGCATATGTAACAATAATAAAGAAACACAAAAATTATAGGGATAATGCAACTTAAATATCAGTTGATTCAATTACTGGGCTCAACCCCAAAGTTTAGGTGGAAGAAGAGCTCACAAGCAATGTTGCACCTCTACCACTTATCAAAGTAGACCAATACCCTAAACCAACAAAGCTACTTTCATCCAAAAAATTCTGAATGTGTCTTCATATTTCACACTCATTTATTACTTTATTTTCTATGTAGGTCTTGTAGTTTGTGAGATCTATACAAAACCACATAAAAGGGAAGAGGAAAAGGGAGGGGCGCTAAAATAAATTCTGCATTACCTGAGAAGATAGGTAAGTGTCTTCTCGTGCCAGTTCCCTTTGGTGTTAAATTGCAATAAGGGGTTATATGCAGTTATAATTTCATCGATTCCGAGCTGAGTTTTGAATCTTGGGTGGTGACACAGTGGTTACAATTGTGGGTTGCCCGGACATTAAAAATGTGATTAAGTTACAATAAAGTTACGGTAATGGCGATGACAAAGAATGTCTGTAGCAACCACAAATGAGCACTCCTCAATCTTCACCCTGTGTGTCTGTTATGTGTTTAACCACTACAGGCATTACAGCTCACAAGTAATTCTCACACAGTGTCTGTGAGGCTTGCAGAAGCTCGGAGGAAGAGGACACAGCTCTGCTCAACTCTGACAAATTACAATCAATTCAATGATACAGACTGTCCATATCTTCAAGGGCAAGACAATGTTGTGGGGCACTTTCACTCTTTATAGCCAGCTGAATCAAGAGCTTCCTGAAGGCTACCCCAAAAATCTGTCTCCCTATTTCATCAGGACCAAAAAAACCCAACTCTGCAGCAGCTGTGAGCAGATGTTATTCCATCCTCCCTTTCCACAGCTGCTGTACACCTCTGAGCACAGTCTGCACCAGCAGGACCAGCATGATGCATCTCCATGTCCCCAGCTGGTGGCAGGTCAGCAGTGTGCTGCAGATCTTCATCTCCTTCCTGCTCCTTTTCAAACCCCACAGCGTCAGCTGAGTTGAACCAGTTCTCTGGATGTCTTCCCACTTCCTTTATACTTCAGCAAACAGCACTGAGAGTGTGAGAGGGCTCAGCGCACATCTTTGAAGGAACCCAGGCCTGACAAGAACTTCTTGGCTGTTGCTGCTGTGTCAGAGATGTATTTGCCCTTGTTTTCCCCTTGTTTTTAAAGCTGCTCTGCAGTGTGTTTTACTGCATTTGATGGGAAACTTTAAAAGGCTCCATACAGCAATGCTTTTTCTCACCCTGACTCTTCAGCTATGGTAGAAATTGGAAAAATGGTGCCTTGGACAGCTTCTGACCCTGTTCTCAAGGCTGCTTCTTACTCAGTCCTGTGGTTCAGATTTCTTTGTTAACATGGCTATACATGATTTTCTATGACCCACAGGGAGGAAAATCCCTCAGGATGGGCTTTGGGGCAAGGACACTGAATTCTCCATTATATGTAGTATAGCCCCAAATCCCACATTTTCTGTCAGCCAAACTAGAAAATAACATGCTGTCCAATACAAGGCAATGAGGGCAACAAGAATCAGTTCTCTTTAAACCAGACCATATCAGAATTCCTGTATAAAATTGTTGAAAGTCATTCCTTTTGCTCACCAAATGACTTCAGCAGGTGCATATCTTTCCTAGAAAAGAGATCCAACATCTTTTTCAGCGATAGAAAGTCCATCATGACCCCGGAAAATGAAAGATTAAAACTTAGAAAACTACTATATTTAGGTTGGGTTATATGAATGCAAATTGTTGACAGTTTTGAGCTGCAGGTCAAAAGAGAAAAAGATTTATGGCAGAACAGTTCTGGTTTGATTTCTGAGTCAGGAAATCCTTGCTGTAATTGCAGTCTCCCAGGTAAGGCACACTTCCCCCCGTGCCCTTACCCAGACCACATCCAGGTGTTCAAAAAGGTTCTACTTTCCTCTTCAGAGAAACACGGCGGCCTCTAGCAACGGCTAATTACCACTCTGCTGATTGACAAAGTGCCAAAGAGTGAGCACTGCTCCCTCCATAACCGATAATTACATTTTTGTCAGGCTGCCAAGGTCCTCACACACACCTGCATGCTGCCCACACGGTTGTTACGAAGAGATTTATAATAATTAATTGTAACATTCCTATCATGCATCTCCCCACCCGCTTCCAGCAGCGACACGTAAATCCAGCGATGAGCATGTCTAATTTCCTCTCCTTGTTAACCTTAGAGTAAAGCCAGTTAAGAACATCTTCTGTTTGCATCCTTTGAAGCCTTGATTAATTTTTTCCTGACATACTTATTTAATTCTAGATGAGGTATCCCACTTTTTTCTCTTCTTCTTCTATTTTACCCTGGTTATTTTTTCGCGCCTTCCTGACTAGTCTAGACAGCCCTACCACTTATGATTTTCCCAAGATGGATGCTTTCCAAACAGTACAGCTCTCCTCCCACAGAACATGGGCCAAGCTTCACAAAACCAAACCTCTTCCCACAGATCACCATTTCCCCGGCTAGCAATTGACTTCCAGAACTGAAGGGGTGGGAACTAAAGACCATGCAAGATATTCATCGCCTCCAGGATCCTTCCCCATTTCCAGAGGCATCTACTGTTCATGTAGCATCCCATCAAGCTGCATCCCTCATTTCTACCCCCTCCCTACTTCGTGTTCACGCCTGGAATGTCCCAGCCTGCTAACACTGATGAGCCCCTGTCGCAGTGCTCCTCTTGCTGGTCTTCATGCTGCCCTTTTTTTGGGAAAGCAAAAAGCCCCATTGAAATTTTCCTTCTCCCTGATTTGATTCTAATCTGTTTTGCATTTTATTCTTTCTTTTTCTTTTTTTTTTTTTCCGCACCATGTTCTGGTTTTACATCCTTCTCAGTTTTCACTTTCTCTCACAGGTTGCTGGCACTATTGACATTCATCTGCACTTAATCTTCTTGGGGTTAAGTCTTACACACAAATATTTGCTTTCCCTGTTGGCACTTCCAGCAGTCTAGGCAGAACTTTGAAATTTCCCTGTGGCAATAGCAGTGGGAGGTCCCAGACAGCCAGGGAAGGGGCTTTACTCCCTTTTTTCTCAAGGACTTGCATTGCAGAGTGTTAGTGGTAGCTGATTCCTATCCAGGACAGGGGAGAAACAACCTTCTTTGAGGCTCAGACATTAGGCTTGGTCTGTAATTTTGAGTCCTGTCCCATGAGAGGGTTTGGGATGAAGGTCTACACGACTAGGAAGGCCATGGAGGGAGAAAATAGAGACTGACAACATCTTCTAGCAGAAGAACTGGGAGCATCAGGTAATGAAGTAGGAAACAGGTTGAAGGCAATCAAAAAGTTGTGATTCTCAAGAGAAGGCTGGACTGCTTTATGGGAGATAAATTGACTGGATGTCAGTGAATGTATAGAAACAAATAAATACATGGAAATTACTTCACCACAGAGACTCCTTCACCTGAAAACACCGGAGACTGGGAGAGCATCAGCTAGAACCCTCATCCTGTAATCTTCCATGGATATCTGATTTAGGTATCTCTTGGCATACTGTGGGTCTTGGGGACAGTGGAGAATGCTGACAGTCTTTTACTTTACTTCCTCAGAAACCCACCACTTTGCACCAATTCAGGACTTCTGACACTAAAGCACCTAAAAAAAGGACTCCTATACCCCACTCTGCTGTTGGCTGAAGCACTTTAGAATGTTGTACGCAATGAAATTCAGTCTTTCCTCACTTTTTGAGATCAATACTGAAGTAGACAAGCACCTTAACTCCATTCAACTAATACTTAAATACATCCAACCAAGAAGCCAATCCAAAGCCGGAATATTTACCATAAAATGCATAGAAAAAATACGTTCAGAGTCCCACCTACAGCGTATACTTGAAGTCCAAATAGAAAAAGGCCTAAAATCAGTGTTGAAGTAATTCAAAGAGCCCCATGACTGTTGCAATAATGTTGACTGGATTAGAGAGATTATTCCAGTTGTTCTGCAAGCTTTGGAGTTTAAGGCTTTCTGTGTTAGAGACAATGTTCCCTTTTGGTAGAGTATTGATAACATATGTGTCCTCTCTTTTTTTTTTTTCTTTTCCTAACACTATTTTTTTAAAATGGTTTTTAATTTCATTTACACATTTTGCACCATTTCCTAAATCAGTCTGTGATTGAGCCCAGGCATTAAAAAAAGGGGGGGGACAGAGGTTTCAGAATTTCAAAACACAAGGAATTGCTTTAAAGCAATTTAGAAGATTGGATTTAAATCCACAAAACAAAACTCTACATCCTTCATGCATTCAGTAAATTTTATCCAAAAGGCTTCATAAGCTAGAAGATAAAGACTCCAAAATGCATCATAAGCTCCAGCCAAATTCAAGCCACCTGCTCCACATAGCAACAGATACAGAAGGAGGACTCCAGGCATGCTGCAATGCTTGATTCAAGCTCTGGACTTTTCCTCATCCACTGAATCTAAGCTGGAGCTGCTATATCCAGAAAAAGAAGCCAGTGAGACAGAGCCAATGTCACGGTCAAGGTGTTGTGGCATAAATGGCCCAGGACCACATCAGTCCCTTTTAGACACAAATAAGTTCATACGTGGCCAAGGCCAGACCACAATGTGAGCTCAAATGACCTCTGTTTCTGCAATTAATATATTGTCTTTGCCTTGAAGGCAAGCAGAATCTGAAACCAGTTATTTGCAGGGCTACACTCAGCACTGGGTGCAACATTAGGAGATCATTCCACTCCCATATCATGCTGGGCAAGGATTTCCAAATCACTGTGCTGCTCTACAGAAGTCTGGAATACCAACTGCAGCTGACATTGCATGGGAAGGAAAAAGAAAAAGAAAAAGAAAAAGAAAAAGAAAAAGAAAAAGAAAAAGAAAAAGAAAAAGAAAAAGAAAAAGAAAAAAAGAAAAAGAAAAAAGAAAGAAAAAGGAAAATAGAAAGAAAGTATTTCCTAGGACCTGGAAAAGAGGAAGGATACTGCCTCTGATAAATATTGAGAGCAAATATTAACACTTCAACAGCCACATTCCCAGCTTGATAGTTGTGGGGTTGAAGCCATCCCAGGACGCTGCCAATGTGTATGTTAATGTTTAAAGGTACGTGTGGGCTTAGGAGCAGGTTAAAGTACACAATTAGCCCTGGGCAAGCCTGAGATTTCTCCATTTCAAAACATAGGAAATGCTGTAAATACCATAGCAAATGCAATTACCAGAGCGTGATAAACACCACTTCGTCAGCAGGGACCACAGGAGGCTTCTCCTGTTTCAGACGTTTCTGACAATGAGCAGGAACCAGAGGTCGATCCTAAAGTCCAGACACAGAACAGGCAGGCAAATGCCTCAGGATGCCTCCAGTCTGGGATTTTGTTTTCAGCCCTTCTCTGGCCTGATGCTTTGATGGAAGGGGTCTGCTCCTTCACATGCTCCACATCTGTGATGTGTTCTTGAGCAATGACTGGCTGTAAGGATGGGATGCATTCCAGTGGCCCCAGAGTGCCACTGACTTGGAAGCACCAGGACATTTCCCATCAGTAGTTCAGCTGCTTTCAGACATGGGTTAAATGTAGGAGGATTGTGTCACTGAATGTGGTTTCAAGTCATTTTTATTACAGAGGGCAAGATTTGAGCACAAAGTAGTATTTCCAGGACACATTTATTTGATGATTCTACACCTTTGGGAGGAGAACCAAGAATCACTTTTGTTCCTCTGCCCTTTGAAACCAAGACTTAAGAAAGCACAGGCTCAATTACGATTTTGAGGGACAGATTGTGAAGTGTTCACTCAACTCAAACAAAATGTGCCTGAGCCTAAAACGTGTAAAAGGAAAAAATTCCAGTCATTGGTGGTAGTAACAACCCTTCCCTAGGGTCTTCTTAAAACTCTTTGTTTCCAATCCTTAGAGGCTTTTCACAACATCAGCACTCGTGTCCAGCATGGCTGTAGCTGTCTGAAGGGCACAGAGAACTTGGAAGTGATTTTCAGAATTCGCCTCCAGGTTGCCTTTTTTAATCCAGCTGATGGAGGTGGGCTTTGGATGCTACCTGGTACCTCCTGGAGCTGCTCAGCCACAGCATGGGGAACATAAACCCTCTCCAGAGAGAGCAAGCCACTACTGCCAGCACAGAAAACCAGTTTGAAGAATAACAGGGCAGGAACAGGGTGCTCTGAAACCTTATATAGCCCTTCCCAGAGCCATGTCACGAGCCATGCAAGGGAACTTCCTCCAGAGGCAGGCAGCGAAAGAGGAATGTCTTCTGACCCACATCAATCTCCCAGCTTGACCCAAGCCTTGTAAATAATGGAGATTTCACCACATTAGTTGGCCACACATTTTGGTGGATTACTTCTTCATTTCCTACTTCCATGAGTTATTTTAATTTTCTCTCATTAACGTAGTTATTTTTCCTTTATCTCTACTTACAGATGACTCTCCTGCAGAGGTACTTACAGACCAAGTTTCCTTCCCACAGATAATCTGTGTACACAGAGATTCTCACTCAAGACAACTTTTATAGAGCATGAATAAACTCTCTCCCAGCCAACTCAGACCTCAGAGCTCTTTTAAGAGACGAGCAGCTATCTGGCAGAGGTGCTCTATGGTTACTGTGACTAAGCCCCTTCCTCATTATTGCTCGTCTTCCACACCCCAGGATGTTGCTTTAAAGGTGGAAAACAGCTTCCTCACTCTGCAACAAAATGGAGCATTTTGAGCGGATGTGGCTGCTGTGTTTTTTCTTCAAAGGCTCTGAAACAGGATTTCTTTCCCCATGTAAGGGAAATTAGGACTTAAAGCATCTGAATTTCTACTCCTGTCCTGAGCCATTGTAAGTACAAGCTGTTCCTCCACTTTGACTTTCTTTCCTTTCTCTCCCCAACCAACATCCAGTTAAGCCACTAAATAATTTTCCACAATAAAAAAAATCTAATAAACAACATCCAGAAGAACATATTTGTGTTTGTACCCTGTTTAAAGGCTCTGGAAATACAAAAAGAAAGCCAAACAAACAATTGCGCTCTGAAATTGGTGTACAGCAAACACAAATGAAAGCAACAAACCATTGCATTTTGAGGAAATGAATAGGATGCCAGTCACCATTCACCTGAAGAAGGAAGCCAGATCTCATACCACCAACATGCTCTGTTTGAATAAACAACCAAACCCCAGCTGCTCATGTGCCACCTATCTGAAGAAAACTCCCTACCCAAAGTACAGCACTAGCTGTGCAATAAGGCTGGAAGTCACAGGATGGGAAGGGCACAGGATTTCAACAAATAAGTTTACAGGTAAAAAGATAACTCAGACAGTTGTTTCTAATTCCAGAGGGCATAAATCCGGGATCAAAAATAACTGTCTCCACTGGACTGGAATACAGAGCCCACACCCTCTGCAGAATGGAAATAGTTCTGCTGCCCCTGCATAGTGAAGAAGATGGGTCAGTTTGAGGATAACAGCCACATAAACACCAGCTTGCATTTTAGTCCCCCATCTTGTCTCAATATAAAACATTGCACCAACATTCCCCCTTGCAGTAGCTACTGGTTCCTTACTGATGTAGGAAATGCAAAAATACTGCAGAACAAGTCCATGAAGTGCTTTCATATCTCAGGAAATATTTTTTTCCTTGCTTGCTCTTAAGTTTTTTGGGCAGAAATTCAGACCTGGCTTTTTAGTCATATTATTTTCCTTTTGTATTTTACAGTGTCATGGAAACTTGTTTCTCCCTCAGTGTATTTTTCCCTGCTGTCATTCCTTTCACAGATAACTTGACTAACAGTTGCAGCGGCCTTCTTCCAAAAATAAGTTGACAGACTGGAGCAGAAAAAGGAGGGAGTCACTGCATCAGCTGCCAGAGACACCTGCAATGATCTGAGCAGCAACCAGCTGCAATTGGTCCACCAAAACCCTATGTTCCCAATCCCTCGAAACCAGGCACTTTGGTTTGTCACTTCACCTTAGCTGCTGCAAGGGGCTGAGTGCTGCCAGGGCCAGGGGCCAAGCCTGGCACCACATGGCTGCTCCTGGCCGAGCACAACAGGGCAGGGACACTTCTCCAGGGGAATTTGGAAAGGTACTTGGCTGGCGGGGGCAGGACCGGCTTTAAAAGGCTCCGTCTGCAGCTTCCATTAGGGACTCAAACTCCTGCTGCCTCAGAGCCAACTTGGCTTGTCATTTGTGAAAATAAACATCAAAATGCATGGGCTGGGAGAAAATATGTCCCAAATTAAAAGATCTCATCTCCCTTCAAGCCACAATGGCTGATCTGGTTACAGGCAGCATCACAGGTGTCCTGTCTGCCAGCTGGATTTTTGTGGCTGTTGATTTTAATAAATGATTTTGCTCCATCTTTTTCTGTATATATCTCACAGGTGGGTCAGGAGAAAGAGAGAAGTTGAAAGAAAATACTTTCCCTGGATTCAAGGTCAACTGAAGCCAGCAACTAAACCAAAGGACAGGTTTGCCCACAGTGCCTGTAGAAGCAGCTTGTGCATCAAGGAGAGATCCTGGTCCAGGACTGCTGATCCACATGAATCATCCTTTCCACCTGCTGACCAACACAAAGTATGGATTTGCACACAAAAACCACCCAACACATCTACAGACTCACAGATTTACAGAAGGGCGTGGTGGCTTCCAAAATCGGGTTGAACAACACACAATTTGGGTACCTCCCACATTCATTTTGGCAGATCTTGTCCCAGAAAACTTGCCTGAGACTCACTCTGAATATATTCCCCAAACAAGCTGGCCCAAAACAAAGTCTAGGAAAATCCAAACAGGTGAAGAGCCATGTGCAGCCAGCTCTGGTGTTTCTTTCCCCCTCCTGCTCCCAACCCAGTCAAAAGCACTGGAATAGTCCCAGTGTGTTACTGTGAGCAGGATGCCAGAACTCATATTTGAGCATCTTTCAGTGGCTCCCAGGCAAAGTCCGTACCTCCACTCTCTGAGACTGAAACATCCTGGACAAGTATGACTCGTAAGCATGACTGGATCCAAAACCACCCACGATCTGCTCCTTTGGACTGCACATTCTCTTTTGCCTTGGGTTAGTAAGATGATACATCCACCTTAAGAACATCGACCTCAACTCTTCCCCTTGGAGGCCATGTCCCAGGTATCTGGGGAGCACCTTGAGTACACAAACCTGTGTGGAGGAAGGGGATTCGGCTTTGGACACAAGCTCTTTCAAGTACACATTGCCCTGCACCACTCAATTTCACAGCCCAGATCCCCACCAGCCCTTTCCCTGCACCTCTCCCTTCACCCTTCACAGTCTACATGCAGTGGGATGTCCCTTCTCACTTTCCCACTCTGGGGAGGCTGTGAACAGGAGGGCAGGAAAGCAGAGGTATCACCCACACACAGGGAAGGAGACAATGGACTGAAGTCAGCCTCCTCATGTCTTCTTGTTGCCACTTTTCCCATGACAGTGTCATCTCCAGAGGGGATGGATGAGAGGTCCACCTCTCCCCACAATGCTGCAATTCCCAGCCCACCTTCGCAGGTGGGTGCTCAGGGTGGGCTTCAGACTTCCCACTGGCCTCCCGTGAGGGAGGTTTCACCCCTCTCAGCCAATTCTGTGCTGGCATAGAGGGAATGTGACCAGCTCAATCAAAGTCCCATCTCTCCTACCTACACAGTGCCTTGGCCCTTGGCTAAGAGGCTTCCAAAGGCCAGGGGCTCCCAAAAAATTCTTCATCCAGCTAAGAAAGCACTGCAGCAGTATTTGTGCCTGATAGCACCAGTGCAAGTCTTTCAACCATGTCTGGGCTGGAAAGCCCAGGGGTATGGCATCCCTGCAGACAGCCTTGGATCCGAAACAGAGCAGGGACAACAGGGTCCCTTCAGCCCTACCTTTGCATCTCTCAACATGCAGAGCTCAGCCTGCAACTATCAACTGCCTCTATGGCCACCAGCCAGACGGAGAACCCAAAAGGTGTCCTGGGGCTGGGGTCTGCTCACCACCAAGTTCAAGTACAGCAGCAGATAGCCTTGTGCCACAAAATATGGAATGATTTAGTGCGTTTGGCAGAACTTCAATAAAGTGTGACTCTGGATAATTAAAAGCAGCCTGGAGCCATGTGGGTCTCCATTCCCTGCCAGTTCCTGGAAGGATTGCTGCTTCACCCTTTGAGGAGGCAGCAGTACATACACACACACACACACAAACATAGCCCTGGTTGTCTTGGCATTTCCTTGCTCAGAGGGCTGGAAACCGGATATTTTTAAGGATATTATGTACTTGGATGTGTCTGAGACACATTCAGAGAGAGCTGTGCTCCGGAGTAATCTGCATTGCCTGATAGGCAGCAAGATGGTCCAGACACGTTCACCAGGAGCTGTGGCACTCTTTGGGCTCCCCTGTCGGTACCAGGAGGGTGCTAAGTGGGGGCCTCACCTAGGCACCTCCCCACCAGCATGGCTGCCATGGGGACAAGAGTTCAGATGGGTGGGGAAAAGCTTCGTTTTCAACCCCAAATTCTGACTGTTCACAAATGATACCAAATCCAAGGCTTCCACATTACATCAGGTCATCTCTCCTGCATTGTATATGAAAAATCAGCCAATCTACCCCCAACAGAAATAAGGTGTCTCTAAGAAGCAACCGAAAACCACAGCTATCTCCCCATTTTTCTCCTGGGAAGCACTGCTCAGAACACCTTCTGGGTGTTACAAATATTATAAAGATCACATGCAATGGAAACTTCCTGTGGATAAGGGTATCATATATTCCTTTGTGATCTTTTATTTCACGTTTTATCAGCCTGTGTGCATGTGGAAAGATAGAAAACTGATAGGGATATGCCAATCAGAACTCTAAGAGTCCCCTACCACAGCCTGGGTGGGAAGATTCGGAAGAGTCAATGCCACTTCTATACCAAAAGACTCATGGGGATGTTACCCAAATGTATCAATAGTCTCATGGTCTTCCCTTGTCCCAGACACTTGTCAGCAGTTCTCCATTTCATCTGATACGGCTTACATGTACTCAAATTAAACACAGATCATAGGGAGGGGGTACACCCCGGGTGGGTTTCTGGGAGGAAGACAAGAGCGCTGTAAATCACTATGAAAACAACCCAGAAGCGATGGCACTTTCTATCATGCTATTAGGCTCATGGAGAAACAACTCCTCTAACCAATGGCAGGGCAAGAAACCACATGTAAAAGAAGATTTTCAAACCTCTAGATATTGGACCTCACTTCAGTTCTATTTTGAGGTCTTTTTGTACTACCCTTGCCACGTAGCACTGTTTTGAACTGAGATTATTTTGTATTTCCCTAGTGCCTTAAGACCAAAGAAGGGAGTATCCCTAATGCAGCTCATGCCACAAGCAAACACAAAAAATCAGTACATGGGAATTGAAGACAACTGTCTCCACCAAGCCAGGCTGCTACCTGCTCTTTTTCAGACTGGTTCTTCTCCTAAAACTGCTGGCTCTGAACTCCATGACCAGCATTTTCCAGTCTTGAAATTCATCTCCCAGCACTCAGAGCAGAGAGGGAATTCTGCAAGAGCAGAAGTTCTTAACTTTAAGAAGAGAAAAAGATATTACTTTTTCATTTCAATTTTGTGGATAACATGGACAACACGGTTAGCAGCTTATTTTTCCTAGTGGCCAGGGTTTGCATGACTCACAGAGCAGAGTCACTTTTGGCATCAGCAATGTCCATCTCAGCCACCACAAGAAGACCTCTGGTCCATGCATCCAAGGTAGCTCAGGCTCTCTCTGGACGTGATACTATTTAATCACTTCCAAAATCAGGGTGGTCTGAAAAATTATGGGGACTTTCCCAACTCGCCTTCTTCCTTCCCCCTGTCCAGGTGCATGTTGCCTGGGAGATGGATTAAAACAAATCCCCACAGCAAACATCATGTGAACAAGCCCTTCTCTGGTAGGCAAAGAGCTCAGGGATTTACCCAACTCAGTGGCTCCCAGTTCATGTACACAGGAGTTGCTAAAATACAAATATCTCTGAAACCATTTCCTCTACTTCTGCAGAGGAAGAATATAATTTAATTTATTTTTTGCTTTGCACAATAATGGCAAGGCCATTTATGCAATTACATTGCTTTTCTTATGCCGTTCCCTATTCAGCTGCTCCAAAGTCTCCCAGTTGTCCCAGTGAGGTCATTAGGTTGTTACAGTATCCATGGTGCCACCAGAGAAGAAGATCCAGACCTGAAGATGCTAAACAGATATTTGTAGACTGCCAGGCTAACCCACTAATTACCTTGGTTTTTATTTGGGACACTGACTACTCTCATAAAAGCTCTATTATTACCCAGATAAAGCTCTGGAGGTCTCTCAGAAGGCGAGTCCATTCATCTAAATCAATTGAGGTAACAGCATGGTTGTGGCTCTGCTGCCTGAGAGGAAGAGTCAATGCAGGGAGAGGGGCTTAATAAAAAGCATAGTCTCCCCCTGCAATCTTGCTAAGCCTAATTGAAGTTATTTGACTCCTTAATTTCCATGGATTTTATCTCAGTGCTCTCAGTGTTGCTCACAATTGAGTTGACGCCTTGACATTATTCTCTTGTTGTGATGCACGTGGGGTCATTTTGCAACTCTCCTGCATACATAAAAGGGGAGGCCAAAAAAGCACATTTCCTTACCAACTTGTTGACAAAACCAGGAGTTAAAGGCCCTCTGAATAATAACTACAAGTGCTGCCAAAAATTTCTACTGTCCTTATTGACACCAGACCTTGAGTTACTTCTCATGTAATCCCTTGTGTGCAACAAGGCCTTCTTTATGAGATCACACAACCCTGCAGAAGGCCAGGAGGAGAAATTACAGCCCCTAGATTTGCACTAAAATGGTAAAACTCTGCAGGGGGGCTAGATTTCAATCCCAATTTGCTGCATCATCCCTTGGTTTTAGAAACAACCTTGTGGAAACCACTGCAACAACGAGCTGGAGTAAAGCAAGAGGACTGCAAACATCACTAAGGAGCTGAGAGAAAAGTCAAGATGAAGCCACATTAGTATTTGCCTCTGTGGAGGCAAAGTATTTGCAAATGTGGAGGCAAAAATGCAAATGTCTAAAGAAACAACAGCAGGAGCTATCGTTGCTCTCTGAAATGGCCAGAACAATCACCTAAGTGAATTTATGAGATCGTGGGGTTATTGGAAGACTATGGAAAGCAGCATTTGGCTCTTAGCCCAGACTGCAAGGGGCTTAAAAATGCAGCTGGAATTAGCTTACAGCAAGAGCAGTAGGCCCAGGATGAGGAAAGTATTATATTCAACTAGATGTGCCTTGGGTCTGACCTCTTTTCATCACACACCATGGGGCTTTCTGAAAATTAAAAGCATTTTCCCATGATGGAAAAGGCAGGTGGCACATCCCAGTGCATCAAAAAGTTCCTGCACATCTCTTTGCTCTCTTTTGCATCATCAAACACATTTGCTGGAAGGAGAAAAAGGTGCTGTCAGGGTTTTCCTCATTTCACCCCTTGGGCAGCCCAGACAAGGCTGCCTGCATGCAAGGAGAACCGCAGACAAAAGACACCAAGCAGGACGACAACATGCCAGTGGTCGCTTTTGGGTCACCTGCTCCATGGCCAGCTCATGCACATCCTGCAGAAGGGACCTCTTGCTGGGAGCAGTGTTACATGAAGCAAAGTTATTCATCCATCATGGAGTTTTCTCACATTCTGGCTGAGCATCCCAGAGCTGCAAACACAACTTATCCATTGCAACTGCACGTGCTTCCAGTGCCGAAACCCCCCTTAAAGTGTCCACCCCAGAAATATATCAAGAGCAGGATTCAAAAGTATTTCAGAGTATGGGATTCAGCTGTAAACAGAAAACTTCATCATTCCTTTATTCCAGACCTCATCCGGGCTGCTGCTTTTTAAGGTGCCCCTGCATACAGCTGTTCCAACACCTGGAGGCAGGACCCTACCTACAAAGTCCTGGAATGAGACCTACATCCCAGCTGCTTTCTGCTCTGAACACCTCAACATTTCCACCTCTCCTCTCTGACTGCACAAAACATCCATGATGTATTTTAAGTAACAATTTATGTCAGTACACAGCAGCTAGTGAGACCCCTGACTCCTCACTACAGTGTGAAACAACCCTTCCCTCTCTGTCCAAGCTCTCCATAGTCTGACGCCATCACAGAAACCCCCTTTGGATGTACCTAGGCTCCCAAAGAGGTTTTTTTCAAAAACTTCAAGAATAATGCCCCGAGTTATGTTCGCTTTCTGTGCCATGAAGCTGGCACACACCACAGATTTCAGCTTAGGAGCCAGCATGGGGCAGCTTGGCCAAGCACATTTGGAAATGGTAATTGCTCACATTGTGATGGGATGCGAGCAGACACGGTGGCAATTGGGAAAGCCACCACTGCATGTAACAAGGCAGAGAGAGGAGGGAAACGCAAAAGAGAGCTGTACGTGGGAAGAGCTGAGAAACAAATTCCTAATATTGCAGCAGCCAGAAATGTCATCCCCTTCCCAGGCTGGGGCACGCAGGCGCCGGGAGCCGGGAGCCAGCGCTCGGCTGGGCAAACACAGATGCAGGAGCTGAATGGGAGCACAGTCAGCCCAAACTATTTTTAACTGGTGCAAAGGAAGCTTTTACTTTTCATTATGAAGGCGAGACAAAGTGTCCATCAGTTGTGCTGAATTTGTTCACTGGACGGGTGGGTGTTGAAGCACGTAAAGCCCCCGGCCCCCGTCTGTGGGACCAGCAGCTCTAATCCCCCCCAGTCTGCTCGCAGCTGCACGGGTCAAAGAGTGCAACAGCTGAAATGCACTTTTGATACGTGTACTGAGGGTCGCCCCAACTTACCCTGGGGGTTTCTGCCTGGTGATTTCCGTTAAAGCTGACTGGTGAGATTCACTGCTGGCATAAACGAGCACCAGCCCATCAAGATCCCTTACATTTAGCTCATCAGGACTAAATAAACAGTGCAGAGGCATCACAAGCAGACACGGGCAGTTGGATCTGGTGGTCCCCCCAACGCCACTTTGCTCCCCTGGACAAAAATCTGTGGATTTGGCAGCACCAGCCCCTTTACTTGCCAAGTATTTTGCTTGGGGCACTGGGGAGCAGTGGAGCTGGGAGGGAGGAGGCAGGGCTGAGACCAGGGCTCTCCACCTCCCCCTTCTTGCCCAGACAGAGTTACAGCTCTGCGATTTAATTGTAAGATGATTAATGTCCTCTTAAACATCAATTCCTGCTTCTGTCCCCACACATACATTTGAACAGCACCATTCCACACTCCCTCCCCAAAATATGAGCAGGAAGAAAACCCTTGCTCATGGGGCATCCCAAGGAGAAGAGCTGTGTCACTGGCCAGATGGCCACACAGCAGCTCAAACTTTGTATGCTGGCATTTGGCCAGGTGGTGAAAGGAAAAGGCTCAGCCAGCTACTGAATTCCCTCCATCCATCTCCCAGACAAGCCACTCATACATCTGCTGTCATACATAAACATCGTGCCTTGGGTGAATCCACAGAAGACACAAGCGATTACACCTGTCCTGTCCATCCTGACCTAGAGAGGTGCTTAAAATGTTCTCAGCTACCAGGGGAAACCATCAGCCTCACAAAACAAGGTTTGGCATTAAACCAGCCGTCCAAGCCTCCCTTTTGCAAAAGTATATGCGCACCCAGGACATGCACACCCATAACAAGAGGTTGCTCCTCTCACCCAAATAAGTATTTATTAAAATCCTGCATTTATTACACACACTAATCCATAAAGGGGCTTAATCCCATAAAGGGGCCCAGAAGCCACCAACAGTGGGCATCTTTGGACTTTCCATATTTCCTTAAGGGAGGATTCCCTAGATGGTGAATTACTTTCTGTAGCCTCCCTTGAAAGGAGAAAGAGACATTTCATCCATCTCGTTCAGAAGTAAGTGCTGGCATTGCTCAGACAAACCCTGCCCTCATCGCTCACATGAAATGTGCCCTCAAGAGTCTATTTTTCCTCAGCTGCTACAAAGGCAGCTTAGGGCAATTAGTTCAGTAGATGTTTATGCTGTTATGTGGAGTCAGGCAAGAATAATCCCTTACAGTCTGTCATGGTCCAGGCACTGCTCTTGCTACATGAGATGAACACAGAAGTACAAGAGCAAAGCTCTGCTCCTGAACATTTCTGAATGTTGAAAAATGAGGTCTAGAGATAGCAAACCCAGGAACGATTGGGGTGGAGGAGGACAGGATCACAAGCAATACTATTTTCAACCTATTGCTCATGAACAAGTTGATAGCAAGCTTCTCTCAGGTACATGGGAAGCTGAAGAGCTAACACAGAGGTTAGCTTTGAAAACAGTTTGGTATCTCCTCACCAATGTGTTACTTTCCTAGTGATACCACCCAAGGAACAGGAAAACCAGAGACCTGCTGCTTTGCATTCATATACATATGTTCACAAAGGACATGGGAATGCCTATGCCCATTTAGAAAACAAGCACTGGAGACCAAATAAAACCCTTACCCGGTTGTCCTCTTGAATCTCCCAGTCACTGGAGAAGCTCAACACATGCTGTGCCTGCGAGCAGTTTGAAAACTGGAAAAGGCTGGCAAACATCCTTCTGTTCTCCTGGGTATCAGGGAAAATCGCCTCCTGGAAGTTGACTCCATGTGGCAGGAGGATATAGTTCTCATCCATTCTGGAACACAGATTGCATAGGCAGCCCACTGTGACAATGAACAGCACTTTCTCTCCTGCAGAACTCACCTGTCATACTTCAGCCTGGCTCAACGAAAGAGTCACACAGACTTTTAGCTGGCAAGTGGCTCTCAGCTCTCCTGGCACTTAAGTCACCAAAATGACCATTTCCACCATGGGGACTGGATCAGGCAGCAGCAGTAAGGATCTAACAGGCTCCTACCACCCTGCAGACACCCGTGAAATGAAATTCCATGAAGGAGGCAAATCTGTATTTTGGACCATAGTTTCTACTGAATTTGCAGCCCTTTGCCCTTGAGCCCAGAGTTTAGGTACTCCTTCAAACAGTCAACAAACAACTTGTGTCAATAAAATGTGTTTAAAGATGTAGCTACAGACTAAGCCCTAGACAGCATCAAAATGAGTTTTGTTACGCACCCAGTGTAAGAATATAGCAAGTATTTCAAAACAAGCCACTGAGTAGTATTTTGCAAATGCTCTTGAATTGAAAGGTCACAGTGATGGCTCTGTTCCCACATTGTGGTTTATTTTCTTATTCTTTCGATGAGCCCAAAGTCAGGGCTTGGCTGGGACTGGGGAGAGTCGATGGAAAGCTATCGGGCGAATATTTGGGGATGGGTTTTAAACTCCTGTGCCAAACTTCGGCAAACAGGCGCTGGCCTCTCTCCAGCTCTGTGACCGTCCCACCGTAAAAAACAAAAGCAGCAGCACCCACGACCTACTCAACAGCAGCTCCCCGTGCATCTGCTGGCCGACAATGCTGGAATACTATGGGGTTTGGTGCTTCGGGCTTTTCTTTTTCTGTGAGACTGCGGGTGGAAGCGCAAAGCAGAAGGCGCTGCGGGGAGAGCGGCAGCGGGACGGAGCGAACCCTCCGGGCAGGGGCGGGCGCGCATCCCCCGCCCGCGGAGATGCCCCGGAGCCGGGATGCGACATGCCAACCCCTCCCCGGCTCCCCCTACCCCAGGACTCACCGGAGGAAGAAGAAATAAGCGTAGCCCTGCATGACGGTGTGCGAATGGCAGGAGAAGTAGCCGAGGCCGGTGAGGTTGAGGCGGGAGCCGGCGGGCACCTCCAGCATGCTGCCCCACGCCTGGTCGCACAGCAGCTCGATCTCGGCCGAGTAAAAGAGGTCCCCCGCTCCCTGCTGGGGGCCACCGAGGGGGCCCCTCTGCCAGGGCAGGTAGTTGTAGGCGCCGTAGGGGTCGGGGTGCAGCGCCAGCACCCGCGCGTACACGATGATCGCGGCCAGCTCGGCCCGGCAGCCCTCGCTGAGCGGCCGCCACTCCGCCGGCAGCTGGCAGCCCCCCCCGCCGCCCGCCCGGCCCCCCAGCACCAGCACCAGCCCCAGCACCAGCACCGGCACCGGCACCGGCACCGGCAGCGGCACCCGCAGCGGCGGCATTGCGGGC
>VZTI01001471.1:1354564-1459505 GCA_013397865.1 Struthidea cinerea
AAGGGGCGGGAGGGAGGAGTGGAGGGTGCCAGGGGCAGATGCCCAGAGAGCTGAGAGCCAAGCAGGCAGGGGTGCAAAGGGGTGAAGATGCAGAGGGTCGAGGGTAGGAGGGTCTACGGGGGCAGAGATGCGAGGAGCAGAGATGCAAAGGGGAGGGATGGGAAAAGGCAGAGATGCGAAGGGGGCAGAGAGGCGAAGGGGAGGGATGTAAGTGAGAGAGGTGCAAAGGGGGAGGTGAAAAGGGAGGGATACAAAGGGGAGGGATGCAAAGGCAGAGTTGCAAAGAGGAGGAATGCAAAGGGAAGAGGTGGACAGGACGGAGACTGCAAAGAGGGAAGACGTAAAATAGCAGACATGGGAAAGGCAAGCACACTCCGGGGTGAGGGCAGCTGCTGCCAGACACTCCCTGGACCTGGGGTGGGCACCGGTGGCACCCAGGGCATTGGAAGGTGAAGCTGTGGCTCGTAGGGGGTTTGGAAGTGCAAGGGTCCCAGGGGAGCAGGGGGCTGTGCGCAGCTCCCCTAGGAGAGAAAATCCTGGGAAACTTAAGATGTGTTTGTGTAGAAACTTGTAACCCTGGTCATCCCCTTCTCCCACTTCAAATGAAGCTGGAGAAAAACTTGGAAGTGGAGGAGAGCAGCTCTTCCTAGCAGCCCACAATCGTTTTCCAAAATACATCTGGTGAGCAAGGTAAAAGTAAAAAGCCAGGTCTCAATATATTTTGACTTCCTGCTGTTTCATCCGAGAACAGTCTGATGCAGCTTAGGGCTTCTCCAGCTTATTGGCAGATGGCTCAAAGACTGACCCTCTCCCCACATACAAACTGCTGTGGAGCTTCTCCCAAGGATCCCTGGGGGTCTTGCACCACTCACAGCCTCCAACAGCCTCTTTCTATTTCAGTATTTTCCTTTTCCCACATCTGATCTCACTTGGGATAGTAGTCAGGAATGGCCATGGGATGCTTAAAATCTTTTGGAGCTTTTTTTTTATATTAATACCATGGAGACATAGTCCCAGTAAAACCTCTCCCTAGCTGTAAAGGTTACTCAAAGTCTGACAGCATGTCCTGGCTGGTTCCTTTAATCTTACCCTCCATCTGCCTCCATCTGCCTCTCCAGTCCTCTGCAAGGACTAGGAGGTCTTGGAAGCAGAAGGTGCCTCTTTGTTTCATGTTCATGCTGTGCCTGGTATAGGAGAGTCCTTGTGCAGGACAGGGGTTCGAAATAATGTGCAAAATAATGAATCATCAGTTAAATAATGCTGAGTCAACTTCATAATAGTGAGACAAAATATCTTCAGTGACAAGTGTCTTCATCTGGAATAGTTTCATCAGACTCAGCTGTATGCTGAAGAGTTTAAAAAAAGGAACATTCATATTTCATGACGGCATGATTCTACAATACATTTCATCAAAGTTTTATGGAAGAACAGCAAAGTTGGTTCCTGCCAAAAGAGAAAAAGATTTTGATTTTTTTTCCCTAACAAACATTTCAGAATGACAGAGTTTTTCTAAATTTTTTCCCTCTGCTTCTCAAAGATCAATAAATTGTTTCCAACTTTCAGGAAAAAAAGTTAAGACAACTCTGAATTTTTTAAAGAAAATATCCTCAAGAAATCCCAAAAGACCAACCAGCTCAGTATTTCTTTAATGTTAACCATTACAAAAATCTGCTTTTTTGCTGTGGAACCTGAAGGGACAAAACTATGGTAGAGAAGGTTTCATAGCCTCATTCAGTAGGTTTTAGATCCATGAATAAAAAAAAAGAGTAAAACAAAGACTTGAGGCTGATGTTGACTTCAGATAAAGCTGAGGCAATTTTGGAGGTATTTTGTGCAATCCAGTGTAAATGGAGGCTTTGATATGAACCTCAGGTTTCTCTTGAGAAACGGTTTCTTGAGATGCTGGCAAAGAATAAAGAGAGAAGTGCTGCAAGTGATGGGAGAGATGTTCAGCCCATTCAAGGTGGTGTCTCCATGTCTCTCCATGTCTCTCCAAGCAGTATTACTGGTGTCAGAGCCTGGCAGCTTCACCCACATGAATCTAGTGTTCAGTGTGGGCAGCAACATGCATGTGTTTTATTACTTCAGTGCCACTACTCAGGAGGCAGAGCCCCAAGAAGCTGATGAGAAGTCTGTAACCATAGGTTGGTTGGTTTTGTCCTAGGAACCAAATTCTCAGCTTGTGTGACATGCAGTTGCTATTTCCTCCATGGTATACATAAAAGATTGAGATCTTCTGGGTAGAAAAGCCTCATATTTAACCTTCATCTGTGTTTACTGTGTGTTGCAAGCAAATAATGGTCAACTGTCCTCAAATCACTTTGGAAATATCTGATCTAAGCTGTGATCTGTTCTGCTGTTCCTCACATTTCATTTAGCTACCACATAACATAACATAATTTAGCTGGGAGGGAGGACAGGGTGAAAAAGGACAGGCAGCTCACAAGCAAAATACGGATGTCTTTCCTTAATGCTACTATGAATAGCCTAAACTGCTTATATTTGATTAGAGTGTTTGAATCAGTGAGCCAGCTCAGAAAACACAACAGCATTTGCTGGCATGCACTGGTGCTGGCTGATGGTCTCCAAATTGCTTTTTGGTGGTGATTACCAGAGTGTGGATGCAAATAATTAATGTTCTGTGGAATTTCTCTGTCATTCTGCAGAGTGGTCATGTCAGCATTTTGGGGATACAGCAGGCATCCATGGAGCTGACTTCAGAGCTGAATGAGCTGAAAGGGGGTCTTAGCCATAATTCTGGAGCAGAAACAGTAGGGGTGCAAGTCTGCACATAAAAATACCTCTCACTTGGAAGTGCCTGATCTCCTTGTTCTCTTCCATTCGTTTTTGCAGGTGCTCTGCCCACTGCCACTTTAAGGGCTTGGGGTGGCTGATCTTGTCCTGTGCCCTCTGTGAGATATCCCCAGCTGAGACCTCTCCCTGTCAGGAGTCTCTCTGGAGATTTATCAGTGTGTAACCTTTCCTTTGCATCCCAACAAGCCGATCCCTTTGCTGTTTCAGTTCATTAGCAGCTCTCAGATGGATATTTTGGTTAAGAGTTCAAACCACCTACATTCAGTGATTAATGTGATTTTGTTCTTAAATTTCTCTCCACAGAAGCATCATCAATTTTCTTCTCTCTTCCTTCATTTCTGAGGTGGTGAAAAGTAACAGGAGCATCTGAATCCATTCCAGGAGTCCTTTCTCTTCCAGCTCTAGAAAACAAGGAATTAGTGACACGAAGTAAGGATTTAAAGCCCTCCCTGGAGACCACATCCTTCAGATCTGTGTTTGCTGTTTCTCTGCAGGG
The DNA here is from genome assembly GCA_013397865.1 of Struthidea cinerea. Lineage (NCBI taxonomy): Eukaryota > Metazoa > Chordata > Aves > Passeriformes > Corcoracidae > Struthidea > Struthidea cinerea. The sequence continues at coordinate 1,357,875 of VZTI01001471.1, forward strand.
ATCCACCGGCTGATCTGAGATGTTCTTCAGTGCAGTGTGAATACTTTTGTACTGTGAACTCAGCGTGGGTCTGACAAGTGCTGTAGCCAAAACCAGCTAATCAGAGGAGCACCAATAGAGCCAATTACTGCTCAGGCTGTGCTTTCAGCCACTCATGCATGTGCCACAGTCATTCATTCACTTCCTCTGCTTAGATAGTCTTGTAGACTTTGAAACAGGCTCATGATTTTCCCAGGCAGGAGCTCTTCCTTTTCTTTCACACATTGTTACAGATATTTAAACCAAAGGTTTCTCCCTCTGGGGTATGTAATTTTCTTTGCTGTTTCTGTGGCAATGCAGGTAATTTAAACCTTTTAATGAAACACTGCTCTGCTCTGTCTCTTTTTGACTTGAAAGTATTGACTGAGTTGAGCGTTAGTCCCGGTATCAAACAGGAGAGCACGGTGCTCAGTCTGGCTGCCTTTCTGATGGGTAAAGGTGATCGGAAACCTCAGCCCAGCTGTCTTTTATTTATATATCCGCAGTGATTCCTTTGTAGTCCAGGGTACAAAATATCAAACCCAGATTTCTTTCCCTCTGCCCACCCCTCTTTAAAATGGGTGACCTACAAAGATGAGTATTTGGCTGTGCTAGTGTCCCCACAGGAAGAGATGTTTTTGTTAGCTTCTTCTATCTGTGCTTCTCTAATCTGAGTCATTCTTCTCATAGTTTGACATTTGGTCCATTGTATTTAACTGTTTTTGTACCAATACTGGGCTGGGTGATTCCAATTAAAAAAAATAAACCACATTCCCTGGCCATAGTTCTTCATGTTTTTTGTTTTGAAGAGTAATCACAACCATGAAGAAACTGGACCTCTTTGGAGATCAGCTGGGAATACACTGTTGCCTCAAAGAGTTTGGAAAGATTTACTTTATGCACAGCAGTAAAAAGACTTCCTGTAATATCAATTAGAATTCAAGTGAGTTCCACTCACAAAAGTGAGTAGAAGGATCAAGCAGTTGGTATAGATGGAGATCTTTGCCTCTACCTTCACTATACCTTTCTGCCCTGTCTTGTCCCCTCTGTCCTTTACCCTTTCCCCTGTCCATCTTCACAGAACCACAGAATGGGTTGGGTTGGAAGGGACATTAAAGGCTCCCTAGTTCCAAGTCCCCTGTCATGGGCAGGGACACCTTACTCTAGACCAGGTTGCTCAAAGTCCCATCCAACCTGCTGTTGAACACTCCCAGGCATCCACAACTTACCTGGCCAACCTGTTCCAGTGCCTCATCACCTCCCAGTCAAGAATTTCTTCCTAATATCTAATATAAACCTACTCTCATTTGGAAACCTACCCCCCTTCTCCATTCTGCCCTCACTGTGGTCACTGAGTCCTGCTCTCCTTTCCCTCTGCCCTGATCTCTGACAAACCTCACCAATTCAATTGCAGTTTCCTTTGGATCTGTACCTCTGTCCTGTTAGCTGTGTTCTCCTACTGAAACTCCCATCTCAGCCTGGCTCCTTGACATTTGGGGACATCTGGTCCTCATCTCGGACCCATTGTGTCTGAAGGGGAACTGTTTTTCTCTTAGCCATCACTTGGACTTGCAACCTGGATGACATCCTCACTTTAGACTTCCCTCTCTATTCTCAAGGTTGTTGACACTTCCCCTGTAGCTTCTCCCAGAGGTTCTCCCTTTCCTGCCATTCACACAACAAAAATGCTCTTTTGTCTCATGCCTGGAGTCCTGCAGCACCTTTTCCTGGGCAAACCCAGCCTTGGCCCACCACTGCCTACCCAACTTACTGCCACATCCAATTCTTTTTCAGCTCATCATGACTGAGCATGGTTACCTCCCATCTTTTCCCTGGATTCCCTTGGCTACCCATCTCCACCCTCTGTTTACAGAAGAGCTCTGAGGCAAGAACTTCTTCGGCTCCGCGTTTCTGCAGCATCTGGTTTGTGAGCCGTGACTACAGGTCCAAGAACAAGAATAGCAACAACATTCAATCTGGTTCCAGCCCAAGTCAGCAGAGGCCAGAAGTTGCTGCACTCATAAGTCTGTTCATAAATCAATGTGAAATGTGCTGTCTGAGCGTAGCTCCCAGTAGACACACATCTGCATAACACATACCACTGACACGACCGGCGATGGGAAAGACATCCAAAGAGAGCATTCCCACAGCTGGGGAGAAAGGAATAAAGATGTTTAATTTCCCTGTCCCTGGGGTGAACCCTGGCTCAGGTAAATGCACTTTTTAAGCATCAGGGGTTTGAAAGGCAGAGGGACTGTTAGGAAAGTCTAATCTGTCCACACTGATGATGTCACTCAGGGACTCCTGTGTCATGATCAGTACCGAATTTAGAAGAAGAAAGTGGAAGACACATAATTCTCACCTTAAAATCTCAGGTGGTGGTGCAGATAGGTCATCCCTTGGTCCATTGTTCCAATGCTAAAATCTTATGCTTTTTCTCATTCTAGATCTGCCTGGCTTCAGATTCCACCTATAGGTTCATGTTGTGCTGTTGTCTGCTACGTGAAGAAAACCCCTCTTGTTAGAAATTCTCACCCAGCGTTGGCATTTATAACCCAATAATCAAGTATTCCCTTGAATAAATTGAGTACACTTTCCTTCACTTTGTGGCAGAATGACCAGACATTATTGTAGCTTGATTGCCCCAGATTTTCAACATTCTTTTCTTCAGCAGACACCAGAGAAGAACTCAGGATCATAAAGCCTGGTCTCCAAAGAGCCAGGGAGAGAGCAGCATCACCACATCTATTTGGTTTTCTACTCTTTCATCCAAGAACCACATTTATTCTGCTAGCAAGCATTACACAAGTATGGAACAATTTTCATTGGTCACTCCTGAAGAAAAAAATGTATTGGCAAAGTACAACTTGCCCTTCAATCCAAGCTTCACTTATCAAGTGAAGGCAGTTCTGGCCTGGTTTTGGGCCAGAGCAAAAATCCCTCCAGCACCCAGTCACTCACACTGGTTCTCTTCAGCTGCAGGGGAGGGATGAGGAAAGTGATGCTTACATATCTAAGTCCTAGTGTAACAGTCATACTGTAGGACTTTGGCTTCTTGTCTGGAAATAAAAAGATAGAGATGTGAAATGTTTTGTCTTTGCTCAAGTTTTCTGGATTTATATCTTGTCCCTCCTATGTTTCCTAAGAGTTGCGTTTTCTTCAGTTTTTGAATCCCAGCTGGAGGTTGCACGTTTCACAGAGTCTTCTTCTAAAGAGAATTTAGTGCTGCTAAATGGTAACAGATTTCTGGGGCTGACTTCTCTCTGTGCCCCCAGCAGAAGAGAAGCAGGACATACCTGAGCTGTGGAAGGGGTTGCCTTTCAAAAGGGCCGAGATGCTTCCAAACAAAGCCCACTCTGTCTTCGCTGGTGCAGAGAAGATATGCAGGTAAATCCAGCAGAGACAGGTCATTAGAAACAACAAGAATCCCTGTGCAGCCTTTCTTCCTTCATCACTCAGAAACCAGCACCTGCCCTCAGAGAGTCTTGTGTAGAGCCCAAATGGAAATGAGAATCATTTACCCTCATGCCAGTACTGTCTGAACAGCAATGGGCACTCGTGCACAGGAGGCTGCCCAGCCCTGGCTTGGGATGATCCCAGGTAGATGAACGTTCTTCTTGCAGTTTGCCTGGATAGAACAAAAAGGGGAAAAGGGCAACTTATAATGAGAGACCTTGGCACCATGTATGGTTAATGCAATTGAACTCACCCTCTGCTCAGTTTTCACAACTGGGTTCTTACTCTGATGAGTTAATTCCCTTTGACGTCCCTTCTGTCCCTCCCCTGCTTTCATTGAGTCTAAAATAACCCAACTGTCCATCTTGCTTATGAAATTACTGAACTTTTAAGAGGACACAAAGTGCTCTCCCACAAGGATTTGGGATTAAACCTCTCTTGTTTATTTTAAACATAACATCTTAATTCTTCCACTGCTGGAGGGCAAATGAGTCCCCACAACCCCAAAGAAACCTGCTTTCAAGCCCTATAGCAAAGGTCAGTGTGATTTGTTTTTCATTATAGATGTTCTTTCCAGTAAAGTTGTCTCATGGTATATGACAGTTCTATTACAAAACACCTTTGTATAATTTAAAGCATTTTTATTTAAAATATTTTCCATTATAAACCAACAGATGCTTAACTTTCAGCACCATTCTCTTCTCCCAAACTACAATAATCAATGGACTACCTGATTATTTTTCCTGGGATGAGGTAAGGAAAACAACTGCCTGCCATCCCATGTCTCATCCAACACCCAAGGAGCTCTGGATTTGGAGGGGGAAATCCCACTGAAGCTGGCATTTCCTCGAACTGGGTCTGACTTCAGTCTCCTGGCTCTGGGGCTGTGTGTGCCTCATGTACAGACATGCATGCACATCTGGAGGGGGAGACTTGTGGGAAAGAGGGGCAAGGCAGCACAGATTACTGAGTGAGAGATTACTGTAGACTACCATAGGATAAGAAATGTCCCTGCGCCCCGTGAAGCCCCACAGATGAAGGGATAGAAAATAACGTGAGGGATGAGGCAGATGCAGGGATGCAGAGCCCAAGAGAAAGCTAAAAACAGTGGGAAAAAGGTGGAGGGAGTGGGAGAAAGAGACTCAGGACAGGAAGAAAAGGGCAATGAGGGAAGCAGCTTGTCAAGGAAAATTTTAAGCAAAGAAGGAGCAAATGAAGGAATTAAGTTAACTAATTGAACAGTATATGGTAAAATTAGAGAAATAGGAACAAGAAAGGAAAAAAAGAACAGTGAGAATCCTAAGCCTTTTTTTTTTAAAAACTGGAGGTGTCCAGTACAAACCCCATCAGAGAAACCTGTACATCCCCACGGGAGTTGTCAAACCTTCTGCAACACCAGCTTCACACTGGCCACCTTGCATTACCTCTTGTCCTGCAGAAAGCTGGGCTTAGCCTGAGTGTCATGCCCTGCCTCATGCCCTCTCTCAGCTGCTTCCCATGCTCTTGACCCTCCTGGAGCCAGAGAGCTGCTGTGCCTGCCCCATCACAGCCCCACCACCACCCCCAAACCACCTTTTTTCTCATGGGCATCCTCACACCTACTTCAATTTCTGGACCATTTTAAATGAAGTACCAAGAGGAGAGAGGTGGATTTTCTTGTCTAGGGTGGCCTTATAAGCTGTGTCCCTGACAGTGCAGGGTCACAACCTTCCCACCAACTTCCAGCAACACTCACATGAGATGTGCCCACTCCCCATGAACCATCTATTCCCCAACCACCAGGCAGTAAGTTTCTCTCTTTAACTGCTGCTGATAGGGCATCAAACCACCTAGAAAAAAATCTCACAAAATGGGTCAAGACCCTGCTCTATTAGCATATGGGCTTTGTATTTTTCTGCCTTAAGTAGGTCTTGTTCTCTGCTATGCTCTAGAATAGAGCTCTATCCACAGAGCAGCTGACATGAAAGCACATTCCCCCACCACTGTGCAGGAGGTTTCTTTGGATTTTAGAAATTACCCTTTGCAAAGGATAAAAAGGCTACGCTTAACCTGGTGAGTTAACGCAAGCACGTGGCCAAGGCAGTGAAATGGGCTCTGATCCAGCTCCCTCATGGAGAATCCTCCTCTTCTCATGGTAATCAGCTGGCTTGGTGCTGAGCACAACTGTCCTCCTGACTCAGGGGAATTTCTTTCCTCCAGAGCTGGGTCAGCAGTGCCACCAACATTCATGAAGGATTCACTTGAATGCCAGTGATGAGGGCAATGCTGCTGATGGGTAACTGTTGGTCACTTAGTCCTGCTCCTGAATTCCTTGGTAATGAAATGCTCGAACACACCATCAAAATTGCAAAGGAGGAGGAAACAGCTCCACCTCTGAACCTGCCTCTGCTGAAATTCATCACAGCTGCCGATGACCCAGTGGCAGAGACTGACGGCTGTGCTGCTGTGCAGGGATCGTTGCATTTGCACACACGCAGCAGCCAGTGCAAGGCCATATGTCAAGGCCAGGACATCTGTCCCCTGGCCACCATTTCAGGGGCTGGTGACACCTGTACAAAACAGGTGCTGTTGGAGCCAGTGAAGGCTACAAGGTCCAGCAGCAGTAGCCAAAGAAAATTATTTGCTGGATTATATTGCCTGTCAGCAGAGCTGCCTGGCTTCTCCTTGGATTGCATTAATTGTTTGGGCTGAAATATCACATTTTACATGCTTATCTTGGGTGAGTTTTCTGTAGACAAGGTTTTCAATGGTCTCTTCATCAGGGCAGTCTAAAGAGTAGTGCCTTTTTTTTTCCTTGCGTACAAGATTTTGTTCCTATGAGTAAGGTAAGACTTCCATATCTCACTGAAACATGGGGATGGAGGAGATTGACCAGAAGGATAAGATCTAGGGACAAAAATGCCAGGCCTGGTAGGTCACATGGGTACCAGCTTCTTACTTCATAAAGGGATTGTGAATTCACATCCATTAACGTGTTTGTGGCACTCAGATAACAGGAGACAAGCACCACAGGAAAGTCCATATAGGTGTTAATAGTTCAGCTTCTCAAGTTCTGCCTCTCAAATCCTTTCAGATTCAAGAATGGGATTTCAGGACATTTGCACACTGAGCAGTGAAGATAAAACTTAAGTGCTCACTAGGAGGGCACATTCCAAACTGCTGCTCATGGCTCAGCGCCCTGAAGAGACAGCAGGAGTTCTTGTGCTACTGAAGATTTACCATTACTCATTTGCATCTATGTGCATGTAGCACTGAGACAGCGGGAGAGACCTTCTCTGCCCATCCCATCTCCAATGCAACAGTTAGAGAAGAGCTGCTTTCTGCAGATAGCCTGCTAAAAATCCTGCTGTGCAGAGGCTTGCTGGAGCTGGGCACAGGCAAATGTGAGGTCCTAAAACACTTAGAAGTGGCATTCACAATGTAGACAGCCCAAAGAAGTTGTCCACCTTACTTGGAGAGTCAGTCTATAGCAGGAATTTCTGGGAATAGGAGCAAAAAGTCACTTGCTCACAGTTTTCCCATTGCAGCCTTCCATCCTCTCACCACGAGTTCGCTGCTGAAGTTCATCTCCAAGCCCTGTCTGCTGCACAGGTGATAACAACCACGGGGGGAAGGGAAATATCTCTTCCAGAGAGGTAAATGTTAATCACTAGCTTGGATTAAATATATCTCAGCTGCTAGAAACAGCTGTGAAATTTTTTTCTTTGCCGTTTTTAAGTGTGATGCATTCCTCCTCTTCACCATCCCCTCATGAAGGGGGAAAGAAAAGCTTGGATAAAAGCCTTGCTCCGGGGCAAGAAAAGATCCAAACTGCAGCTTTGCATAAATCTGTCACTTCGATTCCCCTGAGAACAACTGCAAATGTGAAAAATGGCATAGTGGAGCAAGCACAGGTGTTAACTCCTCTTTTTTTAATTGTGGGGAGAAAAAAAAGAAAAGGAAGAAAAAGTTGGGAACAGCCCCCTGAACGTGATGCCTTTCGCTCAGCTTTGCTTTCTTAGCTCTTCCAGAACTACCTCTCTGTCCATGAAGTCTTATTTCTAAACCGGAAAGGAAATGGGGAAACTGTCCCTTATCAGTATGTGCTGCAAAATCCACATTAACCACTCTTTGCTGCTTCTGCTGTTTTATTCTCTCTCTAGAACAATTTGTAGGGCTTTTCCCATCTCTCTCTCACTTTTAAACACTAATGCATCAAAGATTTTCTGAGTTTGGCTCACGCGTGGGAGGGCAGCCTCTGAGGACGCTCAGTGATGTTCCACCCCAGGGTCAGCTTTGCATCCTACATTAAACTGGCTCTTTAACTTGAAACAAAGAAACACTGTTGTTACATTTTTTTGTCCTCAATCCTTTCACCTCCAAACGCTTCTGCAACAAGTGGCCAGATTTTGCTCAGGCAAGTGAAGACAGCCGTGGGGACTGAGTCCATTTTTGCTGGCAATGCCTTGGTTGCACCCAGCAGGACCGACAGCACCTGGAGGCAGGGGCTGCCCCTCGGTGGCACCTGTATTTGGGGCATGCAGCAGGGCCCCCCACACCAGCAGGAATGGCACAGGCCCCTCCTGCTCTGCCTGGGGCTCCTCCTGCCCCCAGCCATCCCACACAGACCCCGTCTGGCTGCAGCACAGCTCCACACCCCTACCTTTGTCCCTTAATCTTCCATGCTTTCATTAAGCGGGAGGTGTTTTCGTTACGGCTCCATTGTGCAGAAGGAAATTGCCTTTGCCACTGCAGTCCCAAGGGCTGTGCATTTCTCAGGCAATTAGACCTTTATCAGGCTCTACGGTGCAGAGATAAGGATTGCTGAGTATCTGTTGGCTGACACGGACTGACATAGACATATAGCTTAATTAATGTAAGTGAAATGCTTTGAAGTCCTTTTTATTTTTGGGGGGGCTGGGTTTTGGTTGGGTTTTTTGTTGTTGTTGGTTGGTTGGTTTTTATTGTTGTTGTTTATTTGTTTGTTTTAAGGCTTTGCCCAGTTAATTGATAAAAGTGTATTTAGAGTAAATGCAGTTAAATTATTTAGGACAGTGTTGGGTACCACTAGCCACCATATCTAAGGCTGGTAAACTGCTCTCTCCAGTCGTGATGGACTTGGTGACCACTTCCCTCCTGTGACAGTCTCAGGAGCACAACCTGATGGGACTGGAGACCCCACCAGATTGCTCACCACTTTCTCACACTGAACCACACCAGGACTCAGGGTGCTGAGGCAGGAGACCCGGCTCTCACTCTGACATTGGAGAAAGCTGCCCACACCAGGACATCTCTAATCCTACTCAGCTATAATCTGAGAGTATATGGAAAATGGTTTACCCACCAAGGCAGTGTTGTATTACAATGCTGCGCTGCTTGTGCTGGAAGCCAAATTAATAGTAAGGTTTGGCCAAGTTCTGCATAGGTTGAAACCTGATTTTTGACTCAGTTTCTGTCTGACAAAGAGCATGATTTTGGCATCTCCACCAGCAGCTTTGCTTTTGGGGCTGTTGTTCCCATTCCAGCAAACAAGACAAAGGTGGCTTGTGCTCAGACTGAGGATACCTGTGGGTCTTGTGTGTCAAGAGCATTACATGGGGCTGAGTTTAAAGGGATGAAAAGGTGAGAATTTGTGGAATTTTGGCAGCCTGTACAATTAACTTGCAATGACAGAGGTACGGTGAATTCTACCGCTGCAGTGCATGGCTTTTCCTGGGGACATGCAGTCCAGGCTAATACACAGCTCTGCCTATTGTGTGGTGATTGAGGGATCACACTGAATCTCACCAAGAGTTGTGCTGGATTGTGACTGGGGTTTCTCATTTCAGTAGCCTACCAGCCCTCGTTGAAACAAACAGGAGGCTGAAACTGATGTTGTTAATGTGAGTGGGGCTGACTGTAGAAACCCAACATTATTTATGATCATCTCTCTTACATCACTCTGAGATAGAAGAAACTTACTATGGACAAGTGCAATCATACACAGACATGATGAACATATGATATGATTAATACTCCATGGTTTAGATCAGAGTTCAGATCTCTCTTAAGCAAAAGATCTTTTTCTGTCCAATAACCAGAAGCTGGAATCCAATTTCTCAAGAGGAATCCTTGTTTCTTAAGATCACTTCCCTCTTGGTTCATCTTTCCTTAGAGGCATTTGAGAAAGCAATGAGTTCTGCATAGACTGGAAATTGCAGAATATTTTCTGAAAGGAAAGAGAAATACATTGTAAGACAAATGTCTTGGGGTGACTTTGTGACGTTGTATCCCCTAGCTGGTCCAGCAGGAGCTGGAGTCGGGACACCAGAGTGTAATTCTCTTTCCTGCCTCTGTGACATTTTGGGCAAATCACCAAAGGATTAATCTTAGTCCCACTGTACCCCAGATTCTCATTTGTAACTAGGGATAACATAATTTTCTTTGATCACAGTGCTGTAGTGAAGCAGAGATCCGGGAGTGTGATGATACTACAGTAATGGGGACTACATGAATAAAGCTCATGTTGCAGGAAAGACTACTAGCAAAGAATTTATAACTAGCAAATCGAGGAAAGGAAATGCAGTGGTGAAATGTTCTGAACTGCTAACTGTGTGTTTAAAGGTTTGGGAAAATGCCTAGAGCTGTAAGTACATGCCAGAGAAATTAATTATGATAATAAAACTTCTGGGGAGAGGTAGAAATGCTGGAATGATCAAATCACATGTAATTATGAAGAATATTTTCTGTCCTCTTGGTAACACAGAGCTGCAAGGAACGTGTGTGTTGCCTCCAGAAATGTGAGGGGCCAGGATGTCATCCTTTCAGAAACAAAACAGACAAGACCTGAAAAGGAAAAAAAAAAAAAAAGGGGGGAAAAAAAAAAAAAAAAAGCCCAAACAAAAAATATGGGGTTCAGCTTGGAGTCTGTTCCCTCCCCAATCAGTCTGCAAGTGCAGATGTNCAAAACAGACAAGACCAAAAAAGAAAAAAAAAAAAAAGGGGGGAAAAAAAAGAAAATAAAAGCCAAACCAAATAAATGCCTCAGAGGTCAATATGCAGCAGCCAGAACTTGAAAAGGCAGCCAGGGGAAATTCCCTGCAAGCCTCCCCTCTGCTCACATAGGAATTCCTTGCCCCTAACCTTTGTTTGGGATCAGCTGAATCATGCTATATGGTCTTATTTTTCATTCCAGCTGTGTACCTCCAGGCTGCACACATGCAAGTGGATCATCAGGGACAAACAAGCCTCTACTCTTCTTTCTCTGGCCCTTATGTTCCTGTTTGGAGATTCTTGTCCAACCTAGTGGCCTCTGCTGGAGCCATGTTGGTGTCAAAGGGTGATGGGCAGCACCCACAAGACCAGAAGTTGTTGCTCTAGTTGAGAGGTGTGCAATTGTTCCTTCACTGACATATTTAAAGACAGTATTTGCTGCTCACTGCAAAAAATTATTCATAAAAACCCAGCCCAGATGACGAATTGGCAGCACAATTACCTAAACTCTCTGTATAGACAGTCCAGATCACTAGTGACTGTTTAGGCTGTGCTGTTCAAGATTAATTAATTGCCTCCTGGGTTTCCCCTGGCTCTGCAAGGCTTTTCTGGATTTACACATACTGCCAACTGCTGCACAGAAAGCCAAAGGGGAAAGATAGGGCTCAGAGAGGAGACACAGACGGGCCCTGTCTAGCAAAGCTTTAGTTTGATTTGCTTCTGGATATCATGATCTCTTCGTGCTGCACTCTTGGGTTGCAGGCCATTTAAAAGAAACAATAAAAAACCACATTGCAAGCCATGAAAATAAAAGGCTTTGATCTTGTTCTGCTGTTTGGGAGAAAAGCTGCAAACTCCACCTTGCTGAAATGCAGCCCTAGCCGAGCTTTCCATAAACTCACTCCTACAGGCTTCATCCAAATAACAAACTGGGTCCCCATCTGGAGTTTGTGTCGTCCCTTTAAAGGAAGCTTTGATACACAGTAGTGGGATTCCCCCATGCACCAGTTCATGACGTTTTCTTGATTCTTTCCCCTTATAGAGATGGCAGGCAATTTTCACTCCTTGCAGAAATGGCACGCAATTCTTAATGGGATAACTCAGTGCATCACACGGCTCGTCCTCAACACTGCACCTAACAGCCCTGATGCAGTGAGTGTTCAGCACCATCCCAGAGTGCTGTCCTTGTGTCCTTGTTCCCATCCCTTGGCAATATTTTAACACCTTTAAATCAGGCTGTCTGCCTCCTCACACTACTTAGGATTCAGAGCACTTTTCCTAGACACACTGCAGAAGGAACCCTGGAGATTCCCTGAAAGAAAGGAAAACTTCACATGGTATTTTTTATCTGTGGGCTCTGCAGTGATACTATCATGCATCTCCTGGATTGCTGACATCTTGGCATTAATCCTCATTGAATTCATTTGCCAGCTATATCCTGCTGTCTCAGATATGATTTATGCCTTTACTGTTATTCTGCCCCATTAAAACAAGACTATCCCTCAGGGAAGCCCCCTCTTCTCAATGTTTATGAGCAGGTTTGATCTAGAGATTCCCAAACCCGGTACTTTCAAAGAAGACATCATGTCGGCAACTTTCATCTATAAACTGCAGAAGCCCACCAGGGTGGTATGACAATCTGATGTGACATCCTACTGCTCAATAGTTTACTGGGATTAAGAGACTCTGTCCCTTAAGCACTGTGTAATTTCACCAGGGGAGTTAGGAGTTTATTGCAGTCTTTTCCAGAGATGGCAGCATTTCAGTGAGGAGACCTTGTGGAACATCACATTCTAGTGGGGTTCTCACCCTGCATTGTGAGAGAATCCAAATGCTGTTCAGAAACACTTCCAGTACCATGTTTATTGCCTTTTTTTTTTTTTCACTCCCCAAGTTAAAAGCTATTTGTCAGACTCTTTTCTTCTTTGTGTACTTTATACGATCAGCTCTCAATAAGTGCATGATTTACGCTTTAGGATGAAACCTGGAAATAGCACTCAGACCCCTGGAGAGTTCATTCCTACAAACTAAAGAGGCTTTCAAACCATTCTGCCTGATTGCATCATGTTACAGAATGATTCAAGAGAGCAATCCTTATTCAGTTCTGCCACTCCTTTGGTGAGAAACAGCACAGCACAGCACAGGGGGGATCCGGCTCTTTGGCTTTTTTATTTTATTTTGGTGTTTTTATCCCGTTTTCCACCTCAGCCTGCACCTAATTCTCAGATATATTAGCTCAAGCTGGAAGTAACTGCTCTGATTTCAAGTGAGATGGGGTTTACTCAGCTGGCTGCCTGCTTTGCTCAATTATTAATGTTGGAGCACTATTGATTTTGCGTCCCTGAGCTTAGTGGTGAACAAGTGCTGAAAAATGGAAGTGGCAAGCACAGGAACAAGAAGAAAGCAGCATCTACTTCCAACATGGTTCAGACACCTGAAATCCAAGTGGCCCATGAAATATGTTAATCTGTGTAAAATCATCCCCACAGAAGTTACTTTTTTCTCTCTCAAATTCCTCTAGTTACATTCACTCAACCTTACTCTTCTTTCCCAGGTTCAAGGACGAGATGTGTCTGGGGTAATGGTTTGGGCAAATGATACCTTTACAGGAGCTGGCTGTAATCTAGGAAGTTCTTTGAGATTTGGTATGTAGAGATATCACACTGAAGATCTTACAAGGGACAAAAGCAAAGTAATATTAACCCAGTTCTCACTCTCAAACACAATGTTCCCCTGCTCAATCCCAAAATGTACTTTACTGGCTACAATCTCAGGAAGCCCAAAATCTTAGATAGCCCTTTGCTTCCAAAGAATAAAGAAGAGAAAATGCCTCTTAAGAAGTTTACTTTCATGAGCTCCCCTGCCCCAGCCCTAAGTTCACACATCCTACACAAAAATCCTCCAGAACCCTAAAGCACCCTCCCCACATTTTCTCTCTTCTTTAGAACACACTATTGATGCCAAAACTCACCACATCCAGCTGGGATCCCAGCAGCACCTGTGTTCAGCTCAGATTTGGCCTCAAGGAGGAACTACTGGGGCTTTTAAAGAGATTTGTACTAAATCCCCACCCAGAGCACAGCCTATAAAAAAGGGGGATGGTTTCAAAGGGAAAGTTATCAGGCCAAGAAACAAACCTTGCAGAAGTTAGAACTGGTCATGTATAGATCTATAGGGTTTTACTACAACATCGGGGGGAGCCCACACCCTATAGTGATGCCATATAGAAAAACTGCAAGTAGAAACAATCTCTTACATGGAAACCTTGTTGGGAATAGTGGCAGTGATATTTGATAGAAGTGATATTTGACATTGGGCTTGACTCAGATTTTGTCACACGTCCCTTTCCTGGAGAATGATAGGCTAAACCAAAGCATTGGGACCTGGACAAGAACACTGTCATTTGAACCCTACTCTGACATTGCAACGCTAATAAATGCATAAGGAAAAAATAATATAATAGTCAAACTAACTAATAATATCTTCAGTTAGTATCCTAACCCTTCAGTGAGAGCAAGTGCCTAAAAATCTTTAAATTTCCTTCCCCTTTCATAGTCTCTAGCATAAATGAATAGACAGAAGTTGTGGTGTAATGCAATCAAGCACAAGGCTGACCTTTCTTTCTCTTCAGCACAGAGTTAAGGCCAGGTATCCTTTCTCCTTTGTACCCTCTAACCCAATGGCCAGCCAGAAAAAATCAGGTAGCTGGGGAAAAACAAAGAAATTAAAAGAGATGGCTGCAAGTGAGACAGTAAACACCATACCTAGGGGGTGGTTGGGCACATGCTCCCCAGGGAAGTGGTCACAACATCAAGCCTATCTGAGCTCAAAAAGTGCTTGGACAACACTCTCAGATACATGGTGGGATTCTTGGTCTTGTCCTTTGCAGGGCAGGAGCTGGACTTAATGATCCTTGTGGGTCCCTTCCAACTCAGGATATTCTATGATTCTGTGACAGGAATTACTGCAAAGAAGTTGCCTGGCTTCCTGTTTGGGTCTGCATCATGTACTGTTGACCTTGAGGGAGCTGAGCAAACAGAAGTAACCACAAGTGTTTATCTCCTGTACACTACATTATCCAATAATCTACCTAAATAAAACAATATTCCTTTACAAAAGACAGCAAAGAAACAAGTAAGTGAAAATGAGGGGAGAAATAAAATACATATAAAGCAAGCATCAGCTTTGAGGCTACAACCTGTGTGTTAACAAGATATTTTAATAGGCTGTTTCTCTGTCTTCACACAATTCAGCCTGTCCAGAAACACAGTTTTTATAGCTGGCTTTGTATGACACCAGCTTGTTCCCATCTCTGTAACTAGCTTATTGCAGCTATGATAATAATTGATCAAATTGTAAACCTGATTATAAGGTCTGCTCCCTCATCTGCTTTGTTCCTTGGCTGGCTGTCACTTTAGGAAGCCGCAGGGATTCAGAGTGGTGGCTGTCTGTGACATCCATCCCCTCCCTGACTTGCCATTAAGGCTGCCTGACTCGGGAAGCACAGTCTGGCTCCAGTGGAGTAGCTGGTTACAGAGCCATCAACCCCACCTGGATCTGGTCCTGGCTGAAAAGAGAGGATAAAAGTTGCAGAGGGAGGCAGAAAGGCCGGCAGGAGGGATAAAATGCCTCTGTCTTGTGTTCTTGCATCCCACGGATCTCCCGAGTCACACCAGTGAGATACTGACCTGCCCAGAGGTGCATGCTCTGCAAACAGCCCCCTGGGTCTGATAGTTATGGTGCTGCCTAGAGCACCCGAAGGCCAAAGATAAACAACGTGTTAAGTAGGAGATATCCGAGAGAGATCACTTGCCCCTGGGAACACCCGCAGGCTTCGCACTGAGAAATCCAGTTTGAATCACCCCCAGCAGAGCTGACAGGCAGAAACATGGATTCAACCATTTGACATCTGGGTATCAGTCTGCATCTCGTGAGGCAGCTGGACTTGATTTCTGCATGTCTCTCCCTTTAATATCCAGGTATTTCTTCATGTGGAGAAAATAGATGGTCCCTGTGCTGCTTGGCTCTACCGTGAGGAACTTATGCGTTGCCAAAGCCATTTTTTATCTCACTGGAAATGCTGAGATGAGTTGGGAATCCCACATTATGAGTACTGAGAAATGATGTTTTCTCAGTGAAGAGTGTAATGGAACAAGAGAAAAGTGCTCTGCCATTTCTCTGCAGCATAATTTCTCTGTGCTTCATCCCTCAGTGGGGAAACCGAGGAGTTGGGTAGCTAAGGAGCCAAGTCCTGTGCTCAGGGACGAAAGGAAAACCTCTCCCCATGCCAGCTGCAGCCTGGCGGTGTGGGCACAGAAGACAAAGAGGAAGACATTTGTTCCATGACACAATGGAGAGCCTTAGGTGCCAGGGCACCTGAACAAAACAAATGAGCCAGCTCATGCCTTGCCTTGATGCTCTGCACAGCTCTAGTTAGGAGACACTATCACAGCCGCATTGTCATACTCAAACCCTAAATTAAGACGGTTTATCTCCATGTGGGGGGAATTCACTATGCACACGTGTACCTAAGAGAGATGAGTTACATGCCCAATGACAAATGGCTTTGCAAGTCAGAGGTCCTTTAATTTAATTACCAGTGCTCGAAAATGCAAATCAAAGTTTCTGAGGATGAAAACAAGGCAATTGACTGACACAAAAATCCTTAACTTTCTAAGCCAAGATGTCCCTTTAGAGTTGAAAAAATTAGAGAAATGACTGCCACAATAAGTAGATTAACCTTTCTTCTAAAGACATGAGGTATCCAAGTAAGCAAGACTTCAGCTGCAGTAATTACTTGACTTTAATAAAATAAGTGTATGTATTAAGCATATTTAATTAAGTTTATCAAAGTAAACTATATTTTATTCATACCACTAGATGTAATAACGAGTTAGCAAATCAGAAGCATTGTTTCCTGCCCTAAGAAGCTTTAGAAGCACTAAGGAATTAAGGATTTGCTAATAAAAAGTGGTGAGTAAACAAAAACCACAGAACGATTTTAAGAAGCTTGAACAAGCTAGAGAAATCAATGCAGGATAAATGAGAATCCAGAGAAATCTGATTTATATTAAAAATCCCTAAAAAGAATCATGCACCATAGTCTGGGTGAAATGAAATGAGTGTGTCTTTTTTCCAGACCTGAACAGATGTGCCCAAAATGCAGATTCCACCACAAGAGAGGCCATTTCTTGGAAAATTCAGGACAGATACGGGTGATGATTCTGGCAAAGGTGTGTCATGCCAAGAAGCAGATCTCAGTGACAAGGATAAAACCAGGATGGGAGAAAACTGACAGAAGATGACCAAAATATAAATATCCAGGTATATGAGCCTAACGTTTTTCTCCAGTTCTACTTCTATGGTGCTACTTGAAATTGTAATAAATAAACAAAACCTTGCTGCTTCAGAAGGGGAATTCAGGGATCAAACAGTCCTTTCAAGGTGTTATTCAAATAAAGGCATTCCATTTATGCTTGTACTGAAGCACATAAGCTGTTATTTAACCAGCTCTGGGTCTTTCATTTTTCAGCTATTGGCAGTGTTGGACCCCGAGCCCCTACCCAGGCTTTGCTCACCAGCAGCACTATCTTTGATTCAAGCATTTCAGTGCTGTAACTTAAAGCACAGACCTGCAAAACACCAACCTCACTTAAGAAGTGCTGAGCGCCCTCAGCTGTCTGAAAAGCACTTTGTTTTCTGACAAAATTTCAGTCTGAGTTTACTGCCTCAAATAGCCTCAGAAAAATTCTCCTTCTGTACTTTTTCTTGCAAACCAAATTATTCCCAGTATTCACCATGCTTCAAGTGCCATAAGCAGGAACACATTCCACTAGATCAGGCTTCTTAAAGCCCCATCCAACCTGGCCTTGAATACTTCCAGGAATGGGGCATCCATAGTTTTTCTGGTTGACTTGGACCCGTGTTTCACCACCCTCCTTGCAAAAAAAATTACTCTTATGTGCACTCTAAACCTAACCTTTTTCAGTTTAAAACTCTTTTCCTTCATCCGGTCACTACTGGTCCTGTTAAAAAGTCTCTCTCCATCTTTCTTACAAGCCCCAGTTAAGTATTGAAAAGCCTCAATAAGGTCTCCCCAGAGCCTTCTCTTCTCCAGGCTGAACAGCTCCAACTCTTTTAGCCTGTCTTCACAGCAGAAGTGCTCAGCCCTTTGTTAATTTTCATGGCCTTCTTCTGGAGCTGTTCCAACAGGTCCAAGGCTACTTCTCCCCAGCCTTCTACCAAAACCATGTCAGCATGTTTTGAGTCAGCACAAGTGAAACTGTTTTAGGTAAAGACTGATCCAGGTAAAAAACCTCTGGCCTGGTTCTCTCTGATGTGGTTGTCCATATGTCTCCACCTGCACTTCTTTCAATAGCAGTGCTATCTCAAACAGGCTTAAACACCACACAAACCGCACTCCAAGCCTCCTTGCAGGAGCTATATTCCCAGACATCCTGGGGTATTCCCACAGCTATCACAAAGACAAGCCAAGGCTGCAACTCAAGACTATCCCTTAAATGATATGGGGAATACTGCAATTTATGATATGTGCTTGCAAGCTTCATTTCCACCCAGTAGAAGCCACAGCATCTCAAGAGCAAGATGAGGATATGGTCCCACGTCCTCTGGAGTATTGCTGAGGGTTCATGACTTGTAGATCCAGAAGATGCTCCAGAAAAAACCCAGTTACCTCCTATCAGGAGTGTGATCTGGGGTCTCTTATTGGGAAACTCTGTATTGTAACAACCTCCATAATGTTCTGGAATTGTGCTCTTAGTGGTCTTTGCTGCATTCCATCAAAAATGCCAGTGCAGCTCAGTTCACTGGGGTAGCACTATTTCCCTCCTCCAGACTGTATAAAAAGAGAAATTACACAACCCACCAGAGTGACATTTTCCACATTTAGCAGGAAAGCAGCTTGTGGAGTCAAAGAGCTCTTCAACCAAAAATCCTCGCAAGACATTTGAGGTAAAAACAAAATAAGGGGTGTGTATGACTGAAAACATTAGAAAGAGATTTTAAAAAAGGATTTAAGTGGTAAAATTAATGAAGAACTCATTTGCCTCCAGGCTATAGTTGAGAGTTATGCCTCTTAAAATAATGTTTCTAAAATAATACAAAGCTTTTTTACACTTAAAATATTATACACAAATATTTTTATTTTGACCATCTCTTTGCAGCCAGGAAGCAATGCTTTCTTTATGTCATGATGTATGATGGGAGCCTGGCTCATCCCTCCCCGTGGCCCATATGGTGCTGTGGAGCAGTTCTCTTCTAATGACGAACACAGGTGCATTTCAGGATAAAGAAAGCAGTCTTATCTGCGAGAGATTTTTGCCACAGTACTTTCTGAATAGAGGCTTCCCCAGCTCCATCCTGGTTTAATTTCCTCTTGAAGATTTATATAAACATTAAGAAGTCACTTCTTCCAAGGGGAGTCTGCTGTTCTGGACAGTCCACTGTGTGTGATTCTTCCTCCACAAGGCGCACAGTCATTGCTCCTTGGCTGTCTGAGACTTCTCCATCTGACCTGGAATCCCCACATTCCATTTCCCTCTTCCATGGCTCTCCAATTCCTTCTCAATTAAACCCTAAAATAGTCCCACTTTTACTTTTGACCATCCTTAGGCAAAAGTAAACCTCCCTCCCCCATCTCTGAGCCCTGGGCCATGTTTGCTCGTTGATCTGCCTGTGTTTTCCTGGCACGGCTGTACTTGGCAGCAGTGCCACATTCCAAGAGCTTCAGACATTTTCCCAGTCTGCTGCCTTCTTGGTGCAAATTTCACACTCCGAGCAAAAGAAAAGGGCATACATGCCCGTATTTTTAAACTCTGCTGGTATTCTGGAGCTCCTGACCTGTTCAACTGATGATGATCTGGAAAGAGAATTGCTGCCATCTATTGGAAAGAAAAAACAAGGGTGGTGGTCAGTTTGGTTTTTAGCTTTTCTGCGCATTTATCCATCTTATTTTTGGCATGGCAGCTGTTGAGTGAAATGTACTGCATCCTGAGTTGACAACAGTATCTGCTCAGTGGTCACAGAAGAAGACAGCCTGAACAAGGATCCTACAGTGCTATCCGTGGATGTCAGTTCATCTTTTCTGCACTGACAGACACAGAATTGCAAAAACCACCAGATTTGTGGTTAACATTTTGCTCTTCTTCTCTGCAAAATGTCTAAAGCATCTTACTGACAGGCAGAAAATTACTTTGTCATTAGAACTCCTAATGCAGGGCCAGGTACCTAGAGGAAATAGTGTGGAGTTCCTTCTATGGCTGCTGCTCTTGCTAGACTGAGGATAAGTGGGATATTTTTGCTAGTTTGACTCAAATCACTAAATTTATTAGGAAAAAAAATACAGGTAATATTTTTGACTGGTGACAGAACGAGTTGGTTTCAAGAAAGAAAAGAGAGCTGCTGGTGAGGAATTCCAGCAACTTGGTACAATCAAACTGCAACTCACTTGAGGAAGAAAAAGTCTGAAAAATAAAACCATGATATTACGATTTCCCTAAATGCCAGCAGTCTCTGCATCACCAAAAAGTTGTACTAGAGCGTCTTTACTCCCCTGTGTCATTGCACGGGAGCATTAGATAACTGCAGTTGTAAAAGAAGTTATCTATTTGGCTGTATGTGGGAGGGAAAGAGGTACACAACACACTGCATTAAACTCGCAGAACGGGCCAAAAGCAGTTAATTAGACACATTCTTTGGCACTACCTTTGCTTCACACATCCTGCCCACAGCAGGGTTATTAGACTGAAAACAGGACCTTGGGTCACTTTTTTCTACTGTTTTATTTCTGTCATCTTTTAGCTTCCTGGACTTCCTTTTCGATGATTTTCCCTTGGAAGGTAAGAACAGTATCAATAGCAATAGGTTCAATACTGGACTGATAATCAAAAACCCATGACGATCCCAGATTTAAAAAGTCATACCACCTGTCAGTGGCAGATAAACATTCAGATCATACATCTGACTTCCATGCTCTTTGTAGCTGTTTTACTGTAGATTATAATCTAAGGCCTGACACTGCTTAATGTAAATTTTACCAGCTGGCTCTGAGCCCACTCCAGGCCATGGTAGCACTTAATTGTTGGAAGAAATGAATGCATTTCATTATCTTACTTCTCCCTAGGTTATGATGACATCCATCACAGAGTACTGCTGACTGCAGATGTTGGATGTGCTTTATAACAGCCCCTCTCCCCCACTTAATCTGCTCAAAGCCTGCAAGGAACATATCTTCATGGTGTTTTCAAATTACCTGTCAGTTGGAAATTAAGCTTAATCAGCAAATCTGAAGTCATAGCAAACACTCCAGCGTTTATGCTGGCAAGAGGCACAGGTATTAATCAAGGTTAGTAGTTCTTCCACAGACCTGCAGATAGCTCTGTGGCAGAATAAAGCAAAGCCTCTTTTAGGCACCTGAGCTGCTCAGAGGAAGCGATCCAGACCAGGCTAGTGCATATTCCTTGTGTCCTCAGAGAGAAGTCAGTCTTTGGGCTATGTCTGTACATTATCTATGGGATCCTGGCCAAAATCAGGAGTTTTCAGCAGCTACTGCAGCAACAGTCAGGAAGGCAATGCTGAGACAAGAAAGACAGGAAGAGTAAAGCCAATATAAGAGAGTCAGAGGCACAAATTCCACATAATCCATGACAGACAGAGAGATGGATAAATCATAAGCCCTGAGTGTATATATGTAGAGATATTCATGGAGAGGGGTTCTTTGTACCAAAGTTTTCCAAAGTTCAAGACTTGGCTGATTCTCAGGACTCAGCTCCCAGACAACTGCAAAAACAGTATCTAGGCTGTTAGCCCAGACCAATGTGATAATTTAGCACAGTCCTCCATCCTTTCAGACTCAGCTAAACTGAATTATCCCACATTTGCTACAGAGTAAGGGTGTACACAAAGACTGTTTCCATGTCACCTGTAACCTGCAGAGTGGACAAAAGGATTCACCATGTGAGAAACTGGAGAAAAAAAACCTGAATAAAATAGGTGGGTCCAAACAATTGCTTTATCCCTTGTATTCTCACAAGGCTGATGTGCAACAGGAGTTTTGTGCAAACACTTTAATATTCCTTAAATAGATGCCATTTTTTCTTTCATGTAAATAAATCAAATTGTCTCATATTTTTTATTTTTCACAAGGTCTCTTTGGTTATTTACCTCCTTTCCATATCTACAAGGACTCTATTTTTTCTTTGGCTTTTAAAAAGCAAAGTGTTTCATTCCAATTAGAATCAGATATATCACTTCTGCTTCCAGGCAACCCACCTCCATTTTACAACTGCAAGCAAGGACTGTTCTTGCATTTGGATCCCTTCAAAGAATTGTGAGATACATAAATCTTACTGACAGTGAAGCACACACTGAAAAGCTAAACTGCTCCCCCAAAACTTGGGTATTGGTGGCTTAAATAAGATCTGTTCCCAAAAATTAATTCTGGGCACTAAAACCAGACCTGGGATTACTGAGAGAACAAACAGCTGTCAGGAGTGTAAAAAAGTAGCAAATGTTTCTTTAAACTCCTCTGACAAGTAAAACTCAATTTTCTTTGCTGCACACACAGTAAGGTCTTGCTGTCTGCAAGAACTTAGCTCAGAGCTCAAATAAAAAGCCATGATGAGCTGCCAGTAATTCTGTTCCTCAGTCTCACAGAAGGTTTCTTTATTGCCCCTCTAACTCCCATACACTCCTGTCTAACATCCAGTCACAGAGGCAGCGATGGGAGACGACAGTAATTCCAAGATCACACTCCCTCATGCAGAGAAGATCTCGCTGTACCTACAAGGAGATAGACTCTGCTCATTAGCAGTGTAAGCAAAAAGCACATGGATTGTGGGCCCAGCATGCATAAATCTGCTATCAGACCTACTCTTTGCCACGTAGGTGGTCCCAAATGTTTGCTTGCTTTATTTCTTGGGAGATTTGTAAGCTGCGCCCTGTTTAAATACTGAACCTGTAAAAGGACTGCTCCCTGCCAGTGTCCACCATCCACCATCCAACAGGCACCTTACTTCTCTCCCTCATGCTGGGGAATCCCTGGCTGTGGCACTTGGAGGGCAGCTGGGGAGACCAGCCCATGGAAAGGCACGATTTCATTAAACAGAGAGTTCACATCTCCTAGGAGATGGCAAAGCAGCATTTTCAAATCAAAAGAGCTTATTTTTGAGCCATGTGGTTATTTAATGAAACATTGATATTTTCCTCATTGGAAACTGACATTTTAGCTACATTGGCTACAATTTTTCACATTGTAAATGAAGGAACCAAAACATCATGGTTGGCTTTATTACTAAAGAACAGGCAGTAGAAGTATTCCAAGGCCTGCATCCTGCTAAGCACAGTCACCAAGCACTGGGGCTGCGCAGGGTGAACAACCCCAGCTAACCTCATCCCTGGAATCTGGCATTTAAAAGCTTCCAGGGCCAGATACCACATCCAGCCACATCGTTTTACAGCCATTAATGGACTATCTCCCCACAGCATGTCAAACCCCTTCCTAATTGATTTGATCCTGTGGCAAAAATCACTAAAATGCCCTGTGCAATAATGTTCCCTTTTGTTCACCTCATACCCACCTCTTGATCCTGTCTTTCAGGCCTCATGCCAGGAGAAGCCATTCCTCCCCCTTGTACTGGGCCGTGGTGAGGCCACACCCCGAGTGCTGTGCTCAGTTCTGGGTCCCTCAGTTCAGGAAGGACACTGAGGTGCTGGAGGGGGTCCGGAGAAGGGCAGTGGAGCTGGGGAAGGGGCTGGAGCATGAGTCCTATGAGGAACAGCTGAGGGAGCTGGGATTGTTCATCCTGGAGAAAAGGAGGCTCGGGGTGACCTTATCACTCTCTACAACTCCCTGACAGGAGAGCGTAGCCAGGTAGGGGTCGGGCTCTTCTCCTGGCTAACCAGTGGCAGGATGAGAGGACATGGCCTCCAGCTGCACCAGGGGAGGTTTAGGTTGGACGCTGGGAGGAATTTCTTCACAGAAAGGGTAATTAGACATTGCAATGGGCTGCCCAGGGAGGTGGTGGAGTCACCGTCCCTGGAGGTTTTTAAGGAAAGTCTGGACATGGCAGTCAGTGGCATGGTCTGGTTGACATCGTGGTGTTCGGTCATAAACTGGACTCGAAGATCTCAGAGATCTTTTCCAACCCATCGACCCGCAGGATTTTTGCCCCTGAGGGGCAGCGCTCCCCACACGACCTTGCTGCTCCATGGAGCACTTGGCTCCCGCTGCCGCGGGGCTGAGTGCCCGGGAGGTGGGAGGTACGGAGCTGGGAAGTCCCCGCGGAGGAGGCGGAGGAGGCGGGGACGGCGTGGGAGGGCGGGCAGTCCGTCCGTCAGCTGAGCGGGGCCGCTGCTGCCATGGGCGCGCCGTGAGGGGTGAGCGGGGACGGGGTCCCTGAGTCCAGCCCAGAGCGGGGGGCGGCGGTCGACATGGCCGGGCTCGCCCGGTGACTCGGCGGATCCGGGGTGGGCCTGCGGGAGGGAAGGGCAAGGCGGGGAAACGCCGTTTTGCGGCTCCGGGGGGCCGGTGTGGCCCAGGGACGGAGCGGCCGTGCCTGGGCAGCGGTGGGTGAGGGCGCCGTAGCCTCCCCAGCACCCCGGAGGGGTGTGCCGGAGAACGGGAAAAGGGGACAAGAAAGCGAAAATGAAAGTTAAAAATCAGCGGAAACGGGATCTCGGCGTGAAAGGCAGTGCCGGGGTGCTGACAGGGCCGCCCGGGCGGGCGGCGGGGCCCGTGCACTGTCAGGGCTGGGAAGGGAGTGGGTGAGACGGGAGTCTCGTTTCGTTCCCAGAGGGATGGGCGGCTCAGGAAGGGTTGGTTGGCCCGAAGGACGTCTTGGGGATCATGTGTTTTAGGCCCATGGGGGATTAACGTAGACTCACGGATACTTTGGTGTAGCGGGGTCACAGGGATTGAAGGTGCCTGTGTGCTGTGACAAGGCATGTGGCTTGTGTGTCTTAATAAAATGAGTGTGTGATTATGCTTTCTTTATAATTGGGCAAGAAATTGAGAGTTTTCTCTTGGCAAACCTTGTAATAGCTGCTTCAAAGATGTCCAGCAAGTTGAAGGGCCGTCCGGCTGAAAATGGAGAGCATTCCAAGACTAAAATGGAAAATGGAGTGGACAGCATGGCTGCCCCAGCCCTTAACACCTACACCCCGGAAGAGATGTTGCAGCAGATGAATGAATTAATCACTGAGAACAATGAGTTAAAAGGTGAATGCATATGTGAGCTGGTCTTGAAATGCAAGAGCCCCGAGTCTCTTCTGAAGGGTTTGTTTTGTCCTATGTGTATGAATTTTGTGCTCATTTGTCCTTGCTGGGTAGCATTCGCTGTATAAACAACTCTGCAAGTGAGAATGCCAGTTCGATAAGACACATCAATAGTGTATTTGGTAGCATACATCAAATTGAATTGGTGTAGTAGGTTAGGGGGAGAACAGCTCAGTGTAAGGGTGATTTACTTGCTCTAGAATTTTATATATAGGCAGTATAGCACTGTGTATTTTAGAAGGTGACGTGAGAAATCTCTTCCTATGATGTGCTTTTCGCTCATCAACCTCTAAAAGCTTTTTTTGGTTTGTATTGTAGAACTGTTGGTTCCATTACAAACATTTTGCCAAAGCTGCATCAGGAGGGGTGGGTACTGTACCTTCCGTTCTTCAAAAAGGAGTGGTGGCTATGGCAGGATACATCTGGGAGAAACCAATACCTTTCCCTGACAATCCCTAATGATTTGAGTCCTTCAGGTGAGATAGATTTGTTTCTGGATCCCAGGAATTTAGGTATCAGTTATTTTTTTCTTTAAACGGTTTGAGCAAAACCCAGGGGATCTGAAAATTTTCTGTGTAAGAGACAGAGGTATCTTACTGTTTATATGACAGCAGAGCATGAAGTCACATATTTGCTGTATTGTGGTTTTACACTAGTGTTTAAATTCTTCCTGAATCATTTTTGGACCTGGTCCAAGTTCTCTGTCTCGTGAGTATCGAACTGGAAAGTTGTTTGTAGAAGTATCTCTGATATTTTGCTAAAAGGTCCTATATAGTATAAGATAATGTTCTGGGACATATTTACAGCTGCTGTAACTCACAACCTGCAGAATCATTCTCCAGACTTCATTTTTTTTCATAAACTGAAGAATTTATGGGCAGTTTATAATATGACATCAGGACATAATGGAAGTTACTGGAAAACACAAGTATTAAGGATTTTTAAGCAACCAGCTTTGAGCTGTTTACTTTAAAAAAAGCATGTCTAAAATAATTTCATTGACTCTGCCTAAAAATCTTGTGAGCATTTTGCAATAGTAAGACTGACATTGTTGCAGACTGACTTTGTTACATACAGGGAACTGACTTGGCTGTAAGTTGTTTGGTGTATTTTTTCAGTGCTTGCAATTGAATCTTAACCAAATGTTGGAGGAGAGCGTTGTTGGGCATAGTTGAGACATTTGATTTGATAGCATGTATATCTGTTTCCAGGCAGTAATTTACCAGTCTAGGATGTTTTCCCTGCCAAGTCTCAGTAGTTTCAGAAGCTCAGTTCAGCAGTTTCATTTGGGCTGATCATGTAAATACCATACACAGCAAGATACCAAATACCTCTTGTGAACGATCCTTCTGACTTCTTGCTTTAGGAAAAAAGTCAAGAAGTCAGTGAGTGTGGGCATGTGATCTCAGCAGTGGATTTAAAGCTATTTATTATAGTGCTAACGGACTATAAGTTTTGTTTTGGCTTGTTATTTAAGATACGCCAGACAGAGGCTCACATTTCATACCCAATTATTGCCAACCCATTTGATACTGAAGAATGCTGAGCTCAGTGTAGTGGAAATCTGCTGTTTCATGGGCAGAGTATTAATGTGATTCAATGTCTTGTCTCTGGCTACCATTTAGAAGCCATGAAGTTGCACAACCAAGCTATGAAGGACCGTTATGAGGAACTTTCCACCTGGAGAGAGAAGCAGAAAGAAGAACGAGAATTTTATGAGTTAAAGTTTAAGGAGGCGAAGCAGTGCTTGCAGGCAACTTGTAGTTGCAGCTACAGCAGCAACTTCAGAGCTTAAAGGAAAGAGAAGAAGGAGCTGAAATGGTAAATAAAGAATTGGCTAGATTGACATGCTTTTGAATTGAAAGTCTGGAGCATTCAGTCTGTTCTATGATTCTAGGATTCAGCACACTGAAAGGTTTGGAGATTTGTTAACATCTTCATTTTTATCCTTAGCTCTGACAAATGGTCTTGACCTGACTTACTTCTTAAAGTGAGGCCTTTCAAAGTGTAGTAACAGAAAATTATAATACATTTTCATTAACTTTTAATAAACAATAATAATGAAAGTTTTTTACATAATAAATAAGAATTAGCATTTCTTGCTGATTTTTCATTTATTCTTGGATATCTCTTGACTTTATCCTTCCCTTTGCTTGTTAGATTATCTGTCTCTCATGATCATTTAATTGCTTTTTGTATTGTGTTTCCAAGAGCATGTTTCCAGGGAGAAGTTGACACATAAACAAGAAAAAAAAAATTATGTGCCATCTATTTTTATTATATCAGTCTTCTTTTATGAAGTCTGAGGTCAGATTAGATCTGTGCTTCTGCTGCTCCATTTGAGTCTGACTGAGCTTTCTCTCTGTGTCCTGCCTTTGGCTCTGTTACACATCATTTCTGATGTTGCAGGTGGTTGCACAGTAGCCAGGCAACATTTTGCAGGTGGTACTGAAGGCGTCTGTGGGCAAAGCTGATCAAAACAAAACCTGCTTTGTGTCCCACATGGTCATGTGCAAAGTTACTTAACAAGAAGTTCCATGCTGAGCCAAACTGATGCATTCTGGTGTCTGGTACCTCCAGGACCCATGTGGATTCTCTGTTGTCTGATGAAGGATGAGTGTATTAATGCTTTTCTCAACAGAGTCACTAGTAAACTCTCCTTTCCTCTCCTGACTGTTTTATGGAACTCGGTAAGAAATGTAAATCAAAACTGGCCAATAAACTTAGAAGATGTAAGGGGGAGGAAAGTCATGTTTAAATAGTGTGATTGTGTAAGTATTACTTACACAATCTTTACAGACTGAAAGTTGTGCTTCAGGATTGTCAGGAAAATTCAGGATTTTGTAAATCTGGAATATTTTTTAAGGAAAAGTAGAGGATTTATAATCTTTCTACCTGTTGTAGAACTTCTTGCACTTCGAATGCTTAAAATATGCTGTTGCCAGAATTTTCCAGCCTGCTTGAGAAATCTAAAATCTCTCTCTTTCACTGGAACTGACTCTAAATGCATCCTCTTATAAGCACAAACACAGAGGCAGAAGCAGGTCAGAGAGGGAGAGTGCTATTGTGGGAGGATAGACGCTGTCAACATATAGATAATTTGGAGATTTGGCATAATCATATCTTAGAATGTAATTCAGACTCCAGGAATTGTCCAGAATTTGCATTGATGGTATGTGGTGTGATAAAGGCATTATCAGGAGGTGGAAGGCTCGGATTACGAAATGAGGAAGAAACAAACTCACAGGGAAAGTTCATAATGGGGAGTGGCATTTGAAGGAGAGGGAAAAATGAGTGCTGCTGGTTATGTAGAAGCTTAAGAGAGGGTTTTGAGTATCCTAGAGAAAGGGAAAAGGCAGAAGGCAAAGGAGATGGTCTTGATTGGAAGGAGAGAAGTGTGGGAGAATCTGTGAGGAACAGAGACTTTGTAGAAGGGATCTAGGACTTTGTGTGAAGGTCAGGGAATCAGGGAAATTATACATGGAAATGGGGTACAAAGAAGTTATATGGTGGGGAAAGTCTAAGAATGGGGCATATGGAAAAGCTCTCTGCCCACTGGTCTTTTCTCCCTTGAATCTTGGTTAGATTTGGGAAAAGAGGAATAGGGATATGGGTGAAAAAATGCAATAATTGTGGAGGTTGGCTGATACCCTATGTGGTAGCAAAGGGTATAGATTTAGGCAAAAATTTACATCCTAATTATCTCTGCATTGAGAGAACCAGTCCCACGTTTTCCAACAGCATGATCCTCAGTGTTTGGTTAACTTGGTTTCACAGTTTAGACTTCTTGCTGTTGAGTGAACCAAAACATAGTTTAGAGGTCTGTACAGTGGGGTTTTCCAGGCAAGCCTGGACAGAAAAGAAGGGATGTAGGACACTGTTGTGTTCAGGCTCTGTGCTCCTTGGCTGGTGTTCTCTTTTGGTCAGCTAATGCAGGGTGTGTTTATACCAGGAGGGCTGCATGGCTCCTGAGAAGGAAGTGAGGCAGCTGAAGTCCCAGGTGCAGCGGCTCCAGGCTGAGAAGGCAGATCTGCTCGCCATCATTTCAGAGCTGCAGGTCAAGCTGAACATCTCAGCAGAGGATTCCTTTGTGGAGATTGGGATGAACGTAAGTATTGGGAATAAAAGAAACACAGTAACCTGCAGCCAGGTACCAGCCTAAAAAATTTTGTGATTCTTTGGTCTCTTACACTACCTGCTGTGGAGCACTTGTGTATTACAAGATGTAGTAGTAAACGACTTGGAATTAATTTTTGTCCTTCCTCTTTAAAGCTCTAAGTAAATGAATTTCATAGATAATCTCTATTGCACTAGTTAAAAATGTTAAGTTTTTTCTTAGTTGGAGTTTCTGGGAACATCAGTGCTACGTTTTGTTAAGGGGCAACACCGGTGCAGAGACAGGGGGTATTTTCTTTTGAGAATGGGACTTACTTCCTACTGACAGATAGGTAGAGATGCAGGCAAACAAAATTAAATGCAAAGCTCTATAGAGTATTCCCTAGAGGCATAAATATGTACTTCTTTTATGGCTCTTGTATCTGGAAAATCTTCACAGGCAAACTGAAATGTGAAAATGCAGGCCTCTGCTATCCCTCTATCCCCCATTTCCTCTCTCTGAAAAGTAGAGGTGCAACAAGAAATTAAAATAATTTAATTAAAACTTCTTTGGAGTTGTCAGAGAAAACTCAGGGGTGCATTCTTTTTTTTTTTGCTAGAAGGATTCTCTTTTGGGCTACAAAGATCAGGGAGTGGGGTTTGTAGTGGGAAAGAAGAGTGTTCTTTTAGGAGGCAGGAGGGTGATTTCTAGGCTTATACTGAAAGTCACCTGTGGTGCCATTGACTTGCCTTGTGGTGCCCAGTCATCTTCACAGGGGAGAGTGGCTGTGGAAGTTGCTGATGAATGGAGAAGGGGAAGTCTCATTGTTGTTCCTTTTCTCTGATCAATCTGGAAGAGATACAGGAAGTATTTAAATCAAGATTTCCAAACATGAAGATGATCTGTAGGAGTTTTTTATTTATCTATATTGCCATGATAGCAATCCTCCCTGTTTTTCATCATTCATTAACTCAAATAAATAAAACTCTGTCTTGCTTAGTCCAAATACCAAGCTAATAGTGTTTTTTTTTCTCTCCTAGGAAGGAGAAATAAATAGAACTGCGAAGGAACATCAAGAGAATAGTGGTGAAATGCCCAGTAATGATGCTGTCTACATGTACGTAGGTTCTTGTGTGATGTGTGTGATTCAGACTTTTGCCTCGGGTTTTGTTTTCAATGTAAGGAAACTTCTTTCTATGAGGAATGTGCTGGAAAATCCTCTTTTTCTTTGGCTTTGCACCCCTCCATTGCAGTAGCTCTACCTTCCTAGCATGTGGTAAGACCGTCAGCTCTCTGACATTTTTCCTTCCAATTTTTACTAGCTGACAAGAGTTGCTCTACCTTCCTAGCACGTGGTAAGACCCGCATCTCTCTAACATTTTTCCTTCCAATTTTTACTAGCTGACAAGAGTTGCTCTACCTTCCTAGCACGTGGTAAGACCCGCATCTCTCTAACATTTTTCCTTCCAATTTTTACTAGCTGACAAGAGGGAGTGCATATTCTTGTCAGTTGGCCAAGCATTTGTGGACATTCTGACTTGCCAACTCTACAGGCTTCTAATGGAGTCCAAACAGAAAAGACAAAGATGGAGGTTGCAGGGACTTCTTCCTTCCTAATCATTGGAGACCATCTAATAGAGTATCTGTCCTCTACCAAATTATATTGATGTTGGTAAGAGTTAGAGGTCTTGTAGTGTTTCAGATCTGACCCTGTTTGTGTGTGGTTGGTATGAAGTGTATCCATGATGGGGTAGACACACAGTGCAATAATATAGTCCTTGCTTTTCAGGTCACTGGGTTTAAGATACCAGCATTCTGTTCGGGTTACTTCTCAAAATTTGATCTTTACATCAGCTCTAGGACACAAGGGACTTTCTTGCCCCTGGCTGAACCTTTACTCCTCGTGGACATAGACAACTGATACTGTTAAACTTTCCGTTTTGGGTGCTGCCCAATTTAGCAGCTAGGTGGTTTTGGCTGAACTCTTATTTACTCTGTGCCTTTGCGTTTGAAAGGGAAGGATATGGAAAATGCTAAGGACATAGCAAGCCAGAAAGCTGTGCTCCATGTACAAGTTGTCACTTCCTATGTCACTGCAAGGGAGAACAGTGTTTCAATGTAATATCATAGAAACTTGTCCCTCAGCATGCAGTTAAGAAGTTGAAAGAGGAGAGGAAAAAAAGTATTACAGTTGTGGACGAAACTTAGAGAGTTGCTGACCACAGACTGGGCTGCAAGTATTAAGCTTGTTGTTAGTTGTGGCTTGTGAGAACACTGATTATGAGAAGACATTCCCTGTGGAACTTGCTTACCTTTGGAGGAGAATCTGGGCCATATCTACAAGAACAGGGGGCATACGTACCTCTTAAAATATTTCCAGTGTCACCACGTGTCTTTGTCCAGCACTGAAACTTTAGACGGGTGCTGTTAACAGGTTCAAAGAAATGTGATCCACTCAGGATGGATTTATTTCTGTAAGGGTAGAGCTACACTAAAAATCCCCTGATAAAAGTTATTTACTTAAAATATCCTGGCTGAACACTGTCTTTTGGGTATTGAATTTTGCTCACCAGAGGTTTCTAGTTTTCAGGAGCACACAGAAGACTCTGCTTTGCTTTGTTTTCTGAACTACAAAAGCAAAGTTTTTAACACATGCTGTTTTACAGCTGAGAGCAGCTGTTACAGCTGAGACTCTGAAATGTACAGTATAACTTGCCTATCTTCCATGTAGTTTGGGGATTTTGACTTTCTGTCTAGATGGCCATAAAAATGGAGGTAATGGAATACAGTATTTTATCACTTACCCTATTTTTAGGAGCTTTGTATTTGTTCTGGTTCACTTTACAGTAGCATAATAAGATTTTGAAAAGAGCTATAGAATGTGAGGAGAGTGAAACATTGAAGAGATTTTTTCTGAAAAACAAAGTGATTTCTGATGACCATTTTTAGTAGGATATGCTTTCTTTTTCTGTAAAGGAGTGAGACAGAGATAAGAAATGTTCCATGTTTTATTGCAAAAAAAAGTTTGTAGGAACAGACAGCAGCACTTTGCAGAAAGGGCTGCAAAATAGGTCAGAATAAGTGCATTGGGTTTTGTATTGTCATGACTGCTTTTGCTTTCCTTGCTTAAGTGCTAAATTGTTCCTCCAGCTGGAAGGGGACTGCTTGAGCCCTTCATTTGCACACAGAGGGGCTGTGGCTTCTGGTCTTGGCTTTTGGGAATTGGGAATGAGCCCTTTGCTCAGAGCATTGGTTTTCAGCAATGTGTGAAGTGGTAGCCTCTCAGACTGGATCCCAGCATTAGGGTTAAGGGAGTGCTCTGCTAAAGGGGTAGCTGTTTTTATTTACATCTGGTTTGGTTTGAAGCAGGAGCAAATCTGCTGATGAATCTAAGAATTTGGAGTCTGAGGAGCTAACTGTGAGCCAGCTGCTCTGTTGCCTTAGAAATGAAACTCAGAAGAGGGAAAAACTTGAGAAGGAACTGCAGGATCACAAAGAGAGGTATGAAGTAGGTGCACTGTAACATTTGGAGCTGTTTTCTTTCAGGGCTGCTGCAGTTACCAAGTCTCTGAATGATCAGCAACAAGCTGAAATATCAGTGTGATTTGGATGGGGAAATTCCTGAGCACTCAGCTGTAATAACATTTTGTGGTTGTCCTTATAGGGATAAACCACAGGTTCTCTTCCATGGGCAAAAGAGAATTTATTTTGATTTCCTGAAGCGCCCTAGATCAAGGCAAATTGCCCATTTCCTCTTGGGTTTGAACTATCCCCAGGTTATTCAGAAAGATATGATGACTAGTTGAGGGTATTCTCTCCATTCACTCCTCCACAGTTATTTGGTTTTGTATGAATCATCTCTGTGTGGGGCCTTAACCAAATCGCTATGTCTAAAACAGGATTACAGTCCTCTTCGTGATATTGGCAGGCTACATTTAGCAGTATGTGAGCTTGCAAAAGCTCCTTAGAAATGTATGAAATAAGTTTAATTCCAAACTTGTCTAAGAGAGAGAGTGTTCACAGTGAGACCTGCATGAGGGTCTGTCTCAGCTCAGTTCTGTGGGTATAAATCAGCATGACTGTTCAGGAGTGGTAAATTCCTCAAGCAGTTCCAGATCCCCACTCCACAGAGACAGAGTAAGACTTCCTGGACATTATCTACTATGAAAGGTTGGTGTCACAGTAATTCCTTCTATGTGGTCTTCCTAGAAGAGGTAATGAGCCATAACCAAACAATTCTTAGAAACCTCAGCCCCCAAAAATACCACAGAAAAACAGAGGCAATATTAATCACTGGATTCAGTGAACAGACTGACCTATTTCCAAAGAGTTGGCAGTTCTGGACTGTACCAAAGATCAGTCCCTTTGGACTGAATGTCATGACCTTCACCACACCTGCAGACTTACACTTTAATTTTATTTAAATGTACACAGTGTCTTGTGTTCTTCAAGAACCCCCATGACTGTGCAGGCCTTCCTGCATGTCTGTGCTTTCCGTTCTGCCTTGTGCTTTTTTGTGGCTCTGATGTTACAGAGAGAGTACATCACTTGCATGAAATCCTTGCATAGTCACAATCTCACCTGAAACAAGCCAAATCCATCATTATTGTCTCCTTCTGTTTTCCAGACTGTCAAAGCTGGAGAAGGAAACCAGAAGCTGCCTGGAGAGTGGGACACAAACTGAACAGGAAGAAGAGAGTTCAGAAGCTGTAAGTACCTGTCCTCAGCCAAGATATAATAACTGACTTGTTGTTATAACAACTGTCAGTTATAACAACTATATACAGCTGACTTGTTGGGGTCAGCAACCTCAGGGTCTAGATTTCCACTTGCACTCAGGGAGCAAGGGGCAATTGTCCTGCACAGGAAATGGACAAGTGAACATTGAACTCTCCACTATGTATCTTAGAGGTGGTTCCAAATTACACCAGCCACTACAAAGGGGTGGGATTGGTGGCCAAGTATTAGGGAGACTTGGCATAACTGCAGTTATACCTCATTGCCCTGGCCATGCCCAGTAAACAGAGAGAAATACAGTAATTTCTACCTCCAGAAATCATCTAGACTGGGTGAATTTCCTCACTGCTGCCTAGGTCAGCTCTTGGATCAGAATCCAGTGACAGCATACTTTAAAACAGACTTTAAATGTGGAGCTCATATGGCACCTGCTTTAGGTTTGTTCATATTTTTAGTGGGATTACAATGGCAGGGCATAACTATCTTGGATTGAGATGCAATTCCAGGCAAAAACTTAGTCCTGATGTTTTCAACTAAAGGTTTCAAAGAATGCTGGGGTTGGGATTCAGCTCCAGTCAGATGCTTCAATTTCTGTGCCTGCAGCTGTAAGCTACTATGTGAGGTGAGCATGCAATCCCATAGCCTTGGAGATCCTTGCTGATTCAGTGCAACTGCATAATACAGGCAATGAAGAGTGCTTGTATGTGAGGTGTGTGGGTTTCTGAAGTGCTGCATGGGACTTGGAAATATGCCATGGGACCTGTTGGAGACCTGTGCCCTTCTGAAGGTCAGGGCAAGTGTTTCAGGACAGGGCTGGATTGGTTAAACAAGACCAGTCTGCAGCTGGGCCAAGAGATGCCCTTCCTAGGGAAAGCAGATGATGTCTCGGTTAATTAATGCTTTCCAGTGCTCTTATCTCAACTTTGCCTGAGTTACACCCTGAGCCCAAAGCTCCTCACTGAAGTGCTGATACTGAGGTCAGCACTTGTACTTGTGCTGGCAGTCGTTTCCATCTACACTGTTGGGTTTCTCCAGAGGCTGTTGTCAGCAGAACTCATGTTACCTGGCCTTGTGGTAAAATGCAGGTCTTTAGTGGGACAGTGTGGGGGGGCGGTGTGGAATAATTGTAAAGCCTTGTAGATTAAGCCTTATTACTGAGTGTAGAGTGGAACCGTGCAGACTGACTTAGGCTGTTTTCTCTGGATAAAGAGTAATACTTCCTGCTTATCTTTTAGCCTGCAACTTTACTATCTTGAATTGTCCATATGTAATTTCCATTATTTTTTCTCTAAAAGGTTGGCAGTGAAGTAGAAACCCTGAACCTGCAAGTTTGTGCTCTGTTTAAAGAGCTCCAGGAAGCCCATGAGAAATTAAAAGAAGCAGAATTGATTCAGAAGAAACTTCAAGAAAAGTAAGGCTCTGAAGAGCAAAAGTTCTGTCATGACACCCAGTACATCCTTGCATGACAACTCCCACCTGGGGAAACTCACCAACTCTACAAATATCAACTTAAATAACTGTTTCATAGAAGTGCTGTAAAAGAATGCTCCTTCTTTGAAGTGGAGAAATGCAGAAATACAGCAATTGTCAGAAAATCTGAGCTGCCAACCTAGTTCTACAAAAAAAACCAAATCTTGAATTACAAGATTTGGGTTTTAACCCTTCATGATGTAAAGGCAAATCTTTTCTGTTTTCTCCTTCCTATCATCAATCTTTATTCTGGCTTTAGGGAAGAAAGCCAAGGGAACTGCTTATGACCTTTTCACATGAGCTGTCTGGGCTTTTGAAGGAAATTGTGTAGGTTATAAAAGACCCTCACTTTTTTTGCTTAGTTTCCTGTCAAATTCCAGTTCTTTGAGATTCATAATAGTAAGAAAGTAAGTGTTGGTTTCGGTAGCTGTGCTTTCTGATGGTTGTGTATAGACTGATTTTTGTCTTTCTATGTTCTTCATCAAAATAAGCCTTTAAAGTGAACCACACAAATACTCTTTTTGCTATATGCCTAGTGGGCAGAATCCATCAGAGGGTGAACAGGAGAGATCAACCTTTTTTTCTTGTTCTGTCAGGTGCCAGGTACTGGAAAGAAAAAGCTTGGCTGCTGCATCGGAATTGGAGGAGAAGCAGCAGCTAATATACACCATCAAGAAGCTGGAACTTCAGGTGGAGAGCATGCAGGCAGAGGTCAAGCTGGAGCAAGCCAAGACACATGAAGAAAAGTGAGTATGACTTGGTTTTGTATTCCAGGGAGGTACTGGCAGTGAGGAAGCGAAGTCCAAGGGAACCTGGTCAAAGGGGGAATTGAATCTGAAGTACTAATTTTGTGTCGTGCACCCTTTGAAACTATGTTATATTTGTAGATTATGAAGTAGAAGTCTGTATTCTTTCATCTACTGAACTGCTCACTTAGGAATACTTGAGCTGTCAACTCTGACTTGTATCTTCCTTTAATCATAAGTCAAAGGTGGAATAGAACTGGGTGTAACATACAAGTGGAGGAAGCAGAGAAGTGACAACAGCTGTGCCACTGACTAGCAGGGGTAAATGCGGACACATCCTGGAGGGCAGGGACAAGTCAGGTGGTGACAGTGCTGAGACAGTGACATTAATGAAGAGGTCTGCAATGCCTACAATATGTTTGCACTAGGAGAGTCAAGTGTGTGGTGAAGCTGAGGTAAAGAGAGGCTGTTTGCTTTGGCTCCCTGCTCCCTTTCATGTGCAGTCCATGTAAGGAGTGTGAAAATGTCGGTCCAAGCTGTTCAGAGAGGCTGAACTTCCTGAAGGACACGTCTTCAGCTGCTGCAGAAGCTGCTTGTTATCTTTGGAGTCTGTGTCTCGTTCTTCTGATGAATTCTCCTTTACTTGAAGTCTGAGTCAAGACTTGGATGTCTTCCTAAGAGGGGTGTTATATTTTTAACAGAATTTGTGAGCTTCATATAAAAATACTGACTAATGGATTCTTCAATATGAAATGCAGATGATCTGTAAGGACATTCATTGGCACGCAATTCATGGATCGAGCAGCACACAACTCATTGGAAGAGAGATGTTGAGAAATGGAGCATGACTTTTTCTCACCAGAAATGCAGATTGATTTGCAAGAAGCCAGTAGTGGTTTTTTTTTAAGTTCTAACATTATTTAGATTTCAAAGAATTGTTTCAAACCTTCATCTCATTTCTTGTCATAAACAGGGCAAGATACAATAACCTCCAGGATTCATATAGCAAACTCCTTCCAGAACTCACTGAGGCAATGAAAAAAATTGATGAAATGAAACTCAAAGAGGTAAACTCATCACAAGAAGAAATCGTAATTAATTAGGGGTGAGCGGGGAGGGATGGGAGAAATCTCTAGGATCAAATTTGGGCAGGAAACCATTGTCATCCCTTCTACATAATAACATGCAACGTAGCAGCACTGCTCTGATAAGCATAGATCCTGTGCTGTCAGTTACAGAGAACTTTATCCACACATCAGTACTTCCATGGTGTTTTCGGGGTAAGGTCTAATCTGCAGTGCAGCATAGAGTCCAGTCCTTAGACAGAAGTGATAGACACATCAGTTCCTGCAGCATCATTTATAAAATTGTGGTAAATATATAAACATTTTTGTATTCTTAAATAGAATGCCTGCCACAATGAAGTCTTGTTAATAACTGAACCACTATGGAAGTGCCAGATTGTTCTGTGTAATTTCAGAAACTAGGAAAACATCTTTTACAGTGTCCACTAGGGAGTTGTCTTTTAACTTGATACAATGTAGTTTGAAAGCTCAAAACTAATCTTTAAGGTAAAATATCAGTCACCACTGCTGTCTTAGTCCAAGTTCCTTTGGTGACCAAAATTGGAACCTTTTCCAAGGACAGGAGGAGTAAGAAGCAAACATTCACTTTGAGGAGGGTCATACTTGGAGTTCATCTCATAATCACAGTTCTCCTTTGCAGCTGGACAAAGTGGATAAAGCCGTTGTGGAACAACTGACAGCAAAGGTGGAGTTGGCAGAACAAGCCCTTGCTGCAAAGCAGCTCCAGATAGATGAAATGAAGCAGCTAATTGCTAAGCAAGAGGAGGACCTTGAAACGATGTCTGTACTTCGTGCTCAGGTATCAGCTCTTCCTCACAAACTGGCTGCTTCCCCGATCCAGTATTCAGAAACCAGGAAGTATTTAATGGCTCACTCTGGAATACTGAATACGTTTTCTCAACTTCAGAGCCTTACTTGGCTTGCCTTGCAGATCCCTGCAGAGCCTTTACCCACTATATTCTAGGGCTCTGTAGGAGGAACTATGTATGCTGGAGTCTGGCACAACAAACAGAGAAGTTGGGAGTAGATGTGTATTTAGAACCACTGGCTTAAGAATCACTGTGTATATTTTAGGGATGATTTTACTCAAACCAGCATGTGTTAAGTGACTAAAAAGGGTTTGCCTCACATTTAAGGCACAGAACTGGCTTCTTGGCCTGGTTCCACTATCTGAGCCACAGATTTGTCAGTGTAATCAGGCAAGTCACTTCCTCCCTCCTCGTTTCTGCTTCTGTTCAGCAGGGGCAATAGCTGTGTCCCAGGTAAGACACTTGGAGTATCTTCTACAGAGTCCAGAAACAGTTAGGTCTCCTTCACCCTGTGAGAAGTGCAGGTCTTGGCTGTGCAGTGTGTAGGTGTTTTGCGTAGATGCAGATTATGATACAGATTTGTGATTTTGACATGTAATATACGAATATGGTTCAGTCAAAGTTACAAATTTTCAGCCTGATTTCATTTCTCTGATCAGATGGAGGTTTATTGTTCTGATTTCCATGCCGAGAGGGCAGCAAGAGAGAAGATCCATGAGGAAAAGGAGCAGTTGGCTGTCCAGCTGGCATACCTGCTAAAAGAGCAGCAAAACCTTGAAGATCTTAGCCGGTGAGAACAGACTTTTGGCTGAACTGCCTTTGCACTGTCCTGTTACTCTCTCTACTGGAGTTGACCAACACTGTCTTGCGAGCATCTCAGTAGAAAGGCAAATAACTTTTCGGACATTTCTTGCATAATTTGAATTTAAAAGGAGAAAAACAGTGAATTGGCTGACTTCTCATTTTAATTTTCTGGTAGAATATCTGTAAAGTGTGTTAGTTCTTAGTTGGACACCTTAGTAAGTTTTCATTTCGGATGATTCATGCTTGGTAAATTCTCCCTGTTGATCCATGTGAGTTTCTTTGGGTTCTGGCGTCAATTTTAGCAGTGAATCTGCAGCTAATCTTGCTGCTTGTGTGCCAGGGCTATCTGCTGCTTCTCCAGGAGTCAGTGGTGAGTAGGAAGTTCCGAGTACTGTGGTAGTTGAATCAAGTTACATTTCACATTAACTGTACACTAAGCCCTTTTTCCGGTATAACTTGCTTTTCTACTTTAAGCAAATTTGCAGTTTTCCCTGAACAGCTGAGAGTCCTGGGAGCTTTCCAGAGAAGTGTGCCCTAGATCCCTAGGTGTGTGGCTGCCCAAATCCTGCTGCTGGTGTCAGTTGCATGACCCTGATTTCAGCAGGCCTCTGGCATGATCTCACAAAGCAGTGGCATTTCTAGGTCCTCTTTCTGAGCATCAGTTGTGAACTAAATGCATGACCAGTTGACAGGAGTCTGTTTTCAGAGCCCTTGACTTGTTTATTCTTCACAGAACCTCTCTGGCAGAGATGCAGAGTCGCCACGGAGCCAGGATGCCGGATCAGGAGCACTCGCCTCACCTTGTCCAAAGAGGTACTGCAAGCACCTTCTCCAGCTCTCAGGGTCAGGTTCAGGTTAAACCAGCTTTGCTTGGCTGCAGGCAGCTTCCCTCTGGCTATTCTGGCAGCTGGGTGGCTGCAGAGAGCAAAATCAGGTAATACAACAGGTAATCATTCATCTTCTCTTCTTGCAGGAACCAATAGTCAAGACTGGCCAGAGCAGCAGAATATTTCAATTTATTCATGTCCTAAATGTGAAGAAATTCTGCCTGATTTGGACACACTGCAGATTCATGTTATGGACTGCATTAACTGAATAATGCCCTCCACTTCTTCATCTTCTGGAATTTCACCTGCCAAACACTTTGGGTTTCTTTCTTTCTTACTCAAATAATGCTCAGCTCTTATGTGAAGGAGTTTTTCAGGGGTTTTCTCACTAATCCAGTGGGAAAAGGCTTACTCTTCCCCTGCCCTGTAGTCACTAATCTCATTGTAATCTGCTTTAGGGAAGGAGTTTTCACAGATTAACAACATGGATGTGCTACAGAACTCGCAGTGTGTCTGCTGCTATGAAACCTTTCAGGAACATTCCCCTGAAGTGCTCTGCTGTATGGCTGCCCTGCAGAACGGGGCTGAATCTCTGAAGTTGGAGAGATGAGATATTTGCTGATTAACTCAAAGTACTGTGAGACTGTAAATACTTCATCTCTCATACTATACCAGGAAAATAATAACATGAAAAAAGCTGTTTGAGAAGCTTTCAGCAAAATGGAATAGTGCTGTATTCATCGAACATTTGAAGTGAACCCTGCTCTTTCTCCAGATGGCCATTTTATTGCTGCCCTTGTGACCATACTAATCTGATGTTAAATTTTTGATGGCTTATGTAACTTCTTGCTTTAGCCCGATGTGGGTAAGGTTTAAAAAGGATCATCTAGGTCTGATATATGTAGCTCCTGGTATACTCAAGTCACTTGGTTTTATAGAACTGTTAATTTTTATGATGTTGTCTTAATTTTTCTTTATTATAATAAAAGCATTTGAACTTGTACAGTATATGTGGTAGAAAGTACTGAGATGGATGTAACCTAATTTAAAAAGAGTATAATGGGTTTTCACATACCAAAATAAATCTATTACAATTATAAATTTATCTATGCCTGTGAATACTTGGGAGACTGAAACAGGATTGCAAATTCATATGTCTGAAAAACTTGTGTAGAAAGAACTCTTGTGGATTAGTTCTGTTCTTGCCCATCCAGGTGTTTCTATCTCAACAAAAGGGAGACGATCCGGTTTTTGCCCTTGTAATTTGTGTAAGTTTTTTACTTTGTCACTGTTCTAATTATCGCTTGTAGACTCTGGATTCTTATTTTCTATTACAGCTCATATATAGCTTCATCCATAACCTCAGGTAACACAAGAGCTGACTGTTGTGAAGAGGTATTCATCAGCGTGGTGGCAACCTTCTTCATCAATTACAAGTATTCCCAGCAGATGCAATCTCTTACTGGCTTTTAATTGGTTCCTCGTGACACTAGGATTTATGGGCTTTTTTTACCCTGAATCCAATTTTATTATGGGAGCTTTGTGACAGTTATGGATTCTGCAATGATCAAAATCTGATGGAAATGCTACTTGGCCAGAAGCAAACTAACAGAATGATAATAGAGCTGATTTCAACTGAGAAGTATTAACCTTAATGAAAACACAGAATATCAATGTGAAAGGCCGAAGAAGGAATAACTTATGCATTCATCAAGTCAAAATGAATCATTTGAGGAGGTTTCAGAGAGATCTTAGCACACGAATACTAACAGGAAAGCACGGGCATTAGGTGAAGTAGGTCTTCCTAGAAAGATAAAAGAATAGGTCTAATAGTACAAATCAGGAGGGGCAAGGAACTCCAAAGAACAAAGCCACAGTACGCTGAAACCTGTTCATGCTACAGGGAGGATTGTTTTTCTGTTGACATTACTAACTGCAGTCCAACAATGAGCTTATACATCCTCAGAAATATTTTTCACAGAATTATTTATAGTTGTACCAAAGAAATACTGAACCAAACTACAAAATTCTGTCCACCGCCTGTGACAATAACTGGGATTGAATTTGCTGGTGTAACACAAGTGTTGACATTATTTAGGTTATCCAGATGGGGATGGCACCTGCTGTGACCCCTCTCTGAGGCCACTCTGCCCAGACACGGGCAACTCTGCAGCTAAACGGGCTTACCCAGAGCCTGTATCAGGAATAATGTGTCCAGCAGGACCAGGGATGTGATTCTTCCCACTGTGCTGGGCACTGGTGTGGCCACACCTTGAATCCTTTGTCCAGTTCTCGCTCCTCAGTTCAGGGAGGACACTGGGGTGCTGGAGTGTGTCCAGAGATGGACAACAGAGCTGGTGAAGGGGCTGGAGCACAAGTCTGATGAGGAACACCTTGGGGGGCTCTGCCTGGAGAAAAGGAGGCTCAGGGGGGACCTTATCACTCTCTACAACTCCCTGACAGGAGGGAGCAGCCAGGTGGGGGTCGGGCTCTGCTCACAGACAACCAGCGACAGGACGAAAGGACATGGGCTCCAGCTGCACCAGAGAAGGTTTAGATTGGACATTGGGAGGAATTTCTTCACAAAAAGGGTGATTCCAACCTCATCAATCAATAGCGCGCCATCGCCCGCCCCCTCAGCGGACACCTGCACCGACCCCTCCGCCCGCCCACAGCCAAGATGGCGCCGGGCAGCGCCGCTGCCGCCAGCACAAAAGATGGCGGTGCGCGCATGCGCGGGAAGGGGCGGGGCCGGTCCGAATTCTGGCGGGTCCCTGGAAGCGCGCGCGGCGGTGAGCGGGGTGTGTGAGGGGATCGGGGCACACGGAGCGGTCGCGGGGGATGGAGCCTGGGCCGAGGGGTCGGGGAGCCGCGGGGGAGGGAGCCCCGGAGGTGGTCGGGGTTCCACTGGGTGGCGGAGGCGGCGAACGGAGGGAGGAACCGTGAGGGGGAAAAGCGCGGGGTCCGCGGTGGTCACTGGCCTTGCCTGCTCGTGCGAGTTCTGCCGTTTTGCTGAAAATGAATATTCTGGAGAAAGAGAGAACTATCAAAAGTGGAGTTTATGGGCGAAGCAAAAGTCTTTGCAGCAGGAAGACCTGTAAGCACAGTTAGAGTTTGTGACTCATTCGGCCTCAGTGGATATCCCATCTTACTTATCCAAGCTTCCCTGGGCCATTCATGTCCGCCCATGCGGATTGTTTTTCACGGATCCTTCTCCATGAAATGGAGAAGCTGTGAGAAACGCAGAATGTACACTTTTGAGAGTAACAACTGTTAGACTTTAGTAACTAGTTAAATGCTAATTGTAATTATGGGGCAGGATTGGTGAGATGGAAATGGTTATTTCCATGAGAACATGGTAGACATTTCTTAAATTCTGTGTCTGTAATGGCCTTTTTTCTAAAAGTAGTGTCCTTATGCTGCAGCGAGTTTAGCATGGGTCAGATTTTGATGTAGAAAATGTATGTGAAGGTTTTAAATTTAGTGGAGTCCTCATCTGCAGCTGTAAATAAAACCAAGCTGGTGGACTGCAAGGTATCAAATAAGGAGCCTGAACACAATATATATTTCTAGATGAGTTATATGTACTTTAACAGTATCACTTTTCTTCTCCCTACAGCAGAGAATATTTTGCCCTGAGGGACTCTTGCAGGAATCCTGGTGAAACCATGGACGGTAAGGGAGAAAATTCTCTTACTTTCAGTAGGAAGCTTGTCTTCTTGTCAGCATGTTAGTTAATATGCTCAAGTGTTCAGAAAACTTGGTAAGGCTTCTAGTAAAAGAATTTACATTCCACTGAGTTTATTTGCAGAGTCCTTTGAGGTTGCCTCTTGTCTTCCTTCTTGTCACTTTCCTGTGAGGCTGCTCTGTGCCTTCTCTGGTTTGGTGTTTTCCTGAGCAGCAAGGGCTAAATCACTTTCTTGGTTCATTCAGAATTTAGTTTTGCTATGTCTGCCCCATTCCTCTCTCTGTGCTTGTCTTTTCTCTATTATTTGTCCCTTTGTCCCTATTTCTTTGTTCTCCGTGTTTTTCCATGAGCAAACTATATCTGAGAATATGCTTTGTTACCTGCCTTGCATCTCCCTCTTCCCTTTCCATTGGCAAAAGCCACATGGGTGTCTCTGTTGGCTACATCTTTAACAGGTTCCAGGCTTTTCTGTGTAACAGCAGCTGCTGTTCAAGGAGCTGCCAGGAGGAAAAAGGAGGGAAAGCCCGTGCT
The DNA here is from genome assembly GCA_013397865.1 of Struthidea cinerea. Lineage (NCBI taxonomy): Eukaryota > Metazoa > Chordata > Aves > Passeriformes > Corcoracidae > Struthidea > Struthidea cinerea. The sequence continues at coordinate 1,401,386 of VZTI01001471.1, forward strand.
GAGTAACTGGCAAGTTTTCTGCTGACTTGCCAGCTTGTGTCACAACCTGAGAGCAACCACATTTCCATCTGACCTCACATCAGAATCTGCTCTAGATGCCTTTAGCTAAAGCTGAAGTGGTTTTTTTTTTTTAAATGCCACTTGCTGCTCTGCTTTAGTTTCAGTTGTCATTAGCTTGGAATCAGGTTGTCTTGGATGTTTTATTCCTTGGGAGCTTTCCTCTAACTGGACAGAAATAACTCTGAGTTTAATTTTTGCCTTAGCTGATGATGACTTGGATCTGTTGGCTTCCCTCCTGGAAGAAAACGAAGCAACTGAGGAGAGGAATTCTCCTGAGGAGGAAGATGCTCCAGAGGATGAGGGGGGAGAACCAGATGAATACGATGAACTCTTTGATGCAGACGATGATGCGTCCTACACTGAGGAGGTTGATGCTGAGGACAGCACGATTGATGAGCAGAAGGAGAACCTGGCTACGCTGTTTGGAGATGTAGATGACCTGCTGGAAGAGGAGGAGGCAGAGAAAGCTGTCCCCACTTCAGCTCCCAATCAGGCGAAGGAGAAAACCAATGAAGAATTGCAAGGTTTCTGTAACAGCATCTTTGATCTGTTTTACTGGATATAATCTTTCTCTAGAAAGCTAATGGACAGGAGGTAGGGCCTGCTGTTTCTTGATGATGTCTGGAGAGGAAATACTGAAAGGCCTTGTGAAAGTTTCTAAGTTCAGTTTTCAATGCTCAGTGGCCAAACTCACCAAACTTCTTTTACCAAAAGAAAGACAGAGGACTTAAGTAAGCCAGGGAGACTAACATAGCTGTGCTGAGCAGGATGGGGAAGGTTGCCTGTGTACCTGTGCATTGTCTGGTGAAGAGCAATGCTGTCTCAGTCCTCAGGGAATTAGATATCATCCTGGCATCTTTCACCAGCACACCAGTCCCTTCCCCCTCAGGGCTCATTGACAGGAGGTTCTACCATATCAGTCAGTGTGGAAGCAGAGGTGGCCACAGCTTTCCTGTGTCCAGGCCGTGTATTTGATTATATCAGAAGCACTTATTTATTTTAAGGAGTGCAATCATCAACTGTTTAAATTGTCTTATGATGAGTAGGAAAATTTTATTCAACATGGGAAGGAACATACCACAATTAAGTAAAATATTTTTATGAGAGGATCCAGCTTCAGGCTGTATGGAAAACTTTGCCTTCACTGTGTAGAATCAAGTAAATCTGCATTGCGACTCAAGTCTTCATTTTCTAAATTTCCATGATGCAGTAAAACTGCCAGACTTCCAGGGACCTTATAAATCCCTGTTTGCAATGGCTTCCTGCTGTCTTCATTATTATCCTTTTTCTTCTCCTTTCTTTCCTAGCTGAGCTGAGAAAATTGCAAGAACAGATGAAGACATTACAGGAGCAGTTGCAGAAGACTGCTCTTGGGCAGCAATCCAGTTCAGGCCCTGAGAAGAAAACCCCTGGTAATGAGACTAATTAAATGGATTTATGATTTATTGGCTTACCAACATGAATTTATAGGCAGGACAAAATAATCCTGAAGTGGGCACTAAGTAGCAAGGAGGAATGGTGGTCTGGTGTATTCCCACGCAGGTTGTTTCTTACAGCTGCAGATTAAATCAGTTTGGGTCTCTGTATCATCGATTAATTCTACACTGGACAGCTTTCATGACTAAGTGCTCCAAACTCTTCTGGAAGTGTCCCCTCTTTCTGGCAGATGTTGGTACACCCAGTATATGCAGCTGTGTTTGTTGCTCTAGCATGTTGGATGTAGTAATGAAACTTTATGGAAAAATTGCAAAGCGGAGGGATTTTTCTACTTTCCACAGCTTTGAGGTTGCAGTGACATCTGGAGTTTTAAATTGTCATGGGAAAGAGTCTTTGGGGCATTTTCAGCTGTTGCATTCCAGCTAACAACTTGGCTGAAGGGTTTCCATGTGGGGCACTGACTTAGACTTGTTATTGAGGAATTACATATTTTGGAGCAGTGCTTAGTCTGAGTCCAGATCCCAAGGTCTCACAGTTTTTTGTTTCCTTGGCCAGGTAAATCTTCCTGTCCACCCTTAAAGGAAAGGAAAGTTCAGAAGTTGCAAGAGTCACCAAGCTTCTCGGCCCAGCTGGGCAATCCTTTACTTCCAGCCAAGAGAGGAATGCAGAAATCAAAAGCATCCTCAGCAGGTACCATTCTCCGTCTGCTTTTCACTGAAACACACCGAGCTTCTGTCAAAAGCTTATAGTTCCCAGCAGCGGTGTGGACACATCCAGGACCGTGTTATACTATTCAGTACACCAGGAGCGGTCTGATCACAGTGGCAGAGATCTTATTAGAGTTAATTATTGTATTCTTTTTAATGGGAACTATGCCCTTTTTTTTTCTGCTAAAGAGAACAAGATTCCTCCTCCACGGCAAATCCTCAGTCTGGCATTCCAGCCTCTCCAGTCTACCGTAGGGAACACACCCAGTAAGGTGACCAGAGAGAAGACTTCTCTTGTGCCTGCATGCTCCGGTGCAACGACTCAGCCAGTGTCTGTGGAAACCTTCTCAGGACTGAGATTAAGGTCAGCAGCCCAACTCTGACCTCTGTCTGGGGACAACCCCTCCAGTAATGGCAGAGCAAACACAATGTATATATGTGGTTTAACCATGTCAGATTAGTCACTTGTCATCTGGGGATGTAACACAAAGCCACAGCAATGGCTGGTTGATCAGTAATTAAGTAACATTGACTTTTGGCTTAGCACCATGGTTCTGTTTTCACCTCTGCTCTTTTCTAACAAAAGTTCTAATTTTATTAGCACTGCCTTCTCTGGGATATCCTCAGTGGTGGAGCAGGGAAGCAGTAGCTATGTGCAAAGCCCAGCTGAGCTCCAGTTGAGACAGTTTTTGCTCCACACAGAAGCCTCAGGAGCCACTCACCATCCCTATACTCAGCGTGGCCACAAGAGGACTCTGAATCCTCACAGTGTCCTCACCAGAACCCATGCTGTATTCCCAGCTCAGTCAGCCATTCTTGGTTAGTCTGAAATGAGCAGAGTTAATGCAGGCTTGGGGCTGAGTTGCAGTGCAGTTCTTTGGACAAAAACCAGTGTCATCAGTAGCTTTCTCATATGGGGGGTTTTGTTTCAAGTGACCTCAGGGTGAAGTAAGGCACAGAGGTGTTTTGCAGCAAGATGTTGTGTCCCCACGAAAGTGCTGGTTGATTTTGATTGTCCATTTGTGCCTATGGATGTGTTCTCTTTTACCTGCTTTCACTGGATCTAGAAAACCCCGGGTGTCTTCAGCCGAAATGGACAGGAAAATGGCTAACAGGAAGCTCATCCGACTGTCTCAGCTGAAGAACAAACTTGCTACTGAAAATCTGGAGGAAATAGACTGGGTAACATTTGGAGTCATAGTGAAGAAGGTCACTCCTCAGAGCGCAAATACTGTAAGTAACTACATTGTATCCCTTGCTCAGTTCGAGTGAATTGCTAGTGGTCTTGCCTGAGAAACTTTCCTAGGTCTTCAACTTCATCAGCCAACTCCATGTAGTTAATGGAAAACTTCTGTATTAAAGATCTGGCTTGTCTGGTTTCATCCAGTATTGTACGTGTCCTATAGAAAGTCATTGATGAAACAGATCTGGATGTGCTGTGGTTTTGTGTGTTCGGTGGGGTAAATACTTCTATTCAACAAGCAAGTGTGCTGCCCAGCTTTAATGCCAGAAAGTTTGGTGGTAGCAGTATTGTTGTGCTGTTTTGGCCTTTAAGAACCCCAGAACCGGCAGCACGGATGGCTGGAGATACTGTATCTAACCTCTACTGAGGTTACAAAGTGTGTTTTTCAAAATCAATACACCTTGGAGGGGGTGAAATCAGGACATCTTAAAAGAAACAACCAGAGAGGATGCAGTCAGTGTCACTGCAGCAAAGCTGAAAGGAAAAGGAATGTCTGTTCCAGGGCAGGACCTTCAGTATCTGGCGGCTGAATGACCTGCGGGACCTCAATGAGTGCGTCTCTCTTTTCCTGTTTGGTGAAGTCCACAAGGAGCACTGGAAGACCGATCAAGGCACAGTCATTGGCCTGCTCAATGCCAACCCTATGAAACCTAAAGAAGGCTCAGACGAGGTGAGAGGATTTTTCATTCAGCTGTAGATAAAAACCTATAGCTGACCCTTTCCATGTTTGGCTGAGATTTAGCTTTATAACAAATCTTAAGGTTGAAATTGCAGCAGTCTGCCCAACAGTTTTAATTGCATTCAGGTAGTTGCATGGTGTGTATTTGCTCCTGGCCTCCTGGAAGACTGAACTTCAAGAAGTCCTATCAAGCATTTAAACCCAGAGTTCATTCCAATGTTTAACCTGCTCCAGGTAGCACTTGGCTCTTACACAAATATTGGGAGTGTATTTTCATTTCAGTTTATTCAGCTACTTCAGTGCAATACCTATTTCAGGCTAGAGGTCTCTCAAAGCTGAAAAATGTGGAGAAGCTAATTTCTCCTTTCTAATTCAAGCATGAGATACAATTGCAAAATGTTTCTGGTTCAAAAATCACAACTGAGAAGCAGCAATATTTGATTTATTAAACAAACAATGTATTATGTAAATATATGTCAGTTGATACATAGTAGTTCACTTGTTTAATTGATTATTTATAAATGCAGAACATGATGAATTACTTCTCTGTATGTATCAAAACACTTACGACATCTTCATTTTGCTAATAAATTAATATATTTTTAATTGCACTGGAATGGAACCTGTTTCCAGTTACTTCTTTCAAGGGGAGTTTCAGTCTAGTAGCTGATCGTGCAGTGTTCCGCATTTTAAATTCTCCAAATAGAAAAATTAAGGATCTCATTGTCTTTTAAGCTATATAATTACTTAAATTAGCATGAATAAGCAGTAGATAGTCCCGTTGGTGAGCAGAAAGGCAAACCACATTTAATAGGAGGGCTGAATTTAACTGTCAAGAATGGCTCATCTTAGCTAAAATGTTCACATTTATTACTGCATTAAAACTGACTTCTGAAATTGTTCCTTGGCTACAGACACGGTTCCTGGTGTATTTGGTTCTGTGAAGCAGATGCTCTTCTTGCACAGGACTCAGTTTTCACTCAGTTTTGACCAAGACATTTGGAGAGGGACAGAGAGCCCTGTTACAGCTCATACTCCCATCCCCTGCTGGATGTGGGGGTCATGATGGCATCAGAGCCAAGCAGCTGTACAGGACCATTTACAGCAGAGTTAGATCTGCCTTAGGTGTTTTTTGGTTTCCTGAGGCTCTGAGCATAGAACTCAAATGTCTTTCATCTCTTTGTGAGAAATAAATTCACTTTTTTCTTTTTAACTGAGCTATTTCTCGATCTGAATAGGACATGTGGCTTTCTTAAGCTAGACCTGCATTTTAAGACTATGTTGTTAGTACCAGAGGTACTGAATCCGATCAGACAAACTAGTGACATCTAGAAAGAGGCCCATCCAGGCCTTAAGGTGTGTTCTGATTTCTGTCTAGGTGTGTTTGTCTGTTGACCATCCTCAGAAGATCCTCCTCATGGGAGAAGCTCTGGATATGGGCACCTGCAAAGCCAGGAAGAAGAACGGTGATCCCTGTGCACAGATTGTGAATCTGGTTTGTATCTCAGTAGTCAGGGCGTTCCTAAACTGTTGGTGAAAATCCGGCTGCTGATTTTGTACTGATGCTCTGACTTTTTTGCTTGTTTCTGGGTCTTGACTTGCGACTAACTAAAGTGGGTGGAGAAAATGAGAAATGAAACCCAGAGGAGCTGTTTCTGCGCTGTCACTGCGCAGCAGCAGGGGATTTCCCTAGATCCAAGGCTGATGCTGCAGTGAAAGGAGATGGCCTTAACCCATGATTGCCACACCGTTTTGCTCTCATTTGCTCCAGTGCAAGCTTCCATGCACTGCACTAGAGAACTCATCCAGAGAAAAAAGCAGGAGATTTTTTTTGGGGGGATGGCTGTTTTTTGGAATGGTTTTAACCCAATGAGCTCCCTGGTCTAGTGTGCCTGCAAGCTGTTAGAATATTTATTCCTGAATGTGGGGCACTGGAGATGAGAGAAAAAGATGCTGGCATCCTTCTTTTAGGACATTACTGACTTGTACTAGTTTAAAGGACTTGTGGATTATGTTACTTCATGGCTATGGTGATGCTGTGATAGCTCAAAGGAACCCTGTCTCAGTCAGAAGGGTTGCAGTTAGTAGGGTATCACTTAGAAGGAGGAGAAAAAATGAAGGAATGAAGAACTGGGGAGGAGCTGAAAGTGTGTGAAGTGGGAGGAAAACAAATACAGAAGGTACTTGTAGCCAGTCAAGGCTGTGGTTGCAGACCCAGTCCAGGAGGAGGCTGTGCATACAGTATATAAAATTGCATAGAGTCAAGAATACAGAATCTGGGCAAGAGATCCTGGGTGGGATATGAGTTGACTTCAAGGAATAGCCTTAAAATTCTTTGACGCACAAGGTTGTTTCCAGTAATTAGTATAGGCAATTTTAGCTTTGTTTTTCATTGCTCAAGTGTGGGCATATTTTTGCTTAGTTGGTCAAATGCTGGAGTACCACAGTAGAGATGTTACTTCAGTTTAGCCATAGAAGGATGCATGTGGGTGAGAGGAATGAAGTAAATTGTAATTGCTGGTGTTCTGTAACAGGCTTCTCCCATTTCTTTTCAGAATGACTGTGAATATTGTCAGTATCACATACAATCCCAGTACAAGAAGCTCAGCTCGAAGCGGGCAGAGCTGCAGTCCACCTTTTCTGGTGGCCGTGTTCCGAAAAAATTTGGTCGGAAAAATCCCACTTTGAAGGAGAGGCTGTGTCAGGATGGGTTTTACTATGGAGGAGTCTCTTCAGCAGCATATGCAGCCTCAGTGTAAGATAAACCATTTATTTCCCTTGCTTTTGAACAGAATTTCCCTTACGTGTGCAAGGGAGCCTGAAGCTATACCTAAGGGAGTCTATTCAGTTAGAGAACCCTTTGCCTTGACTACCTTCACCAAGTAGAAATAAATGCCCCACAGTTGGCATAATCCTACTGGCCACATGGGGTAACAGAGCTGCTATTTGATAGGAAAATTTTAATTGGTAGTAAGATGTGGTAAGGGGTGTTTTTACCTCTACATTATTACTGTGGTGTGAAGCCTGGGAGCTTTGTGTTTCAGTAGATTAATGAACTTTGAGATCATGAGATCCCAAGCATTCAAGTCTCCAAGATTGTAACTATTTTGTTATGGCTCACTGCATTTAATCCTAGAATCAGTGTATTCTGTATTTCCTCATGTCTTCCTTGGCTGAAATAATAGTGTCACTATGGGTTAATGAGGAAACAGGAGTGACTGAGATCAGTATGCATCTCATAGGTCCTTTATCCAAATCCCATGAAGACTGCTGTGGAAAGATGAGTCACAGCTGGATCCAGCTGTGCCTGGACACAGCTTTTATTCCCTTACCACTGCCCTCTGATTGATACCTGGTGTGACTCCACAGTAATGAAGCAATTCCAACCTCCTTTCCATCCCTGGAACTACTTGTGAGCAAAGCCATAATCTATATTTAGTTTTCCTTTAATGCATAGGAAATACATATCTCAACAAAGGAAGAAATGGGAGATCCTAAACGTTATGCTGGAATTTGGGTTTAGATTCATATCCTTCCCAAAAGCAGACAGATGGCCCTTTGGGGTGGCTGGAGTTTTATTGTAGCACTGGGCTGGTATTCAGGCTCCTGTCCTTGCTCCAAGCATGGGAATACTCTGATGTTCTGGATTTGTTTCCTCTTTCTAGTGCAGCAGCTGCTGTGCCGAAAAGGAAGATTCAAACCACTCTCTCCAACCTGGTCGTGAGAGGAGCTGATGCAATTGTCCAGGAAACCAGGCAGAAAATTGGTACCCAATTACCCAAGTAGTCTCTTCACTCTTTAGATGTTTCCAGCTTGATGTGTAGATGTGTCCCAGGGCCTTCTACTCACTGAATGAACCTGGCAGTCACTTTGCTGCAGAAGTGGTCATTTGCAGGCAGCTTTCTCAGTTGGTCAAAACTCCTCTTCCCTCTTGAGATTACCGTTTCAAGGCAAATGTAACTAAGCAGCTGTGTAGCTCCATGCATCTTTTTTTTCATCAGTGCCCCCAAATTAAGTCTCCTGTTCTGTCTTTGGACAGTGACAGAAGATCTTTACCAGATTAATGGGAATTGGAAGTTTTAAGAACTTTGAACCAGAAGATTTATTTTATTTGATTAAAATAAATTACTTCTGTCAACCTTGAAAGCTGCTAAGGAATACTAAGTATAAATCAGTCAGGTCTGCAATGCAGGGGACCTCCTGAGAACCCACCCTGTTTCTAGTGCTTTTCTTTTGTGTCCAAGCATGTTCCTTTTGTAGCCCCTGGGATGTCACCAGTCTTCTGCCTCTGTTTTGTTTCTGTAAGCACTTAATATTACACCTTTGTGCTCCTTGGAGAGCAGATGACAGATATTCAAACTGTGTTCTAGATGCCACTTAGATGTCTTATTTACATCTTCCAGTTCCATCAGTTGTCTCCATTTCAGACAACACAGTGTATGTCCATAGCAGCTTTTAGCTGCTCTTAATTCTCCAGGGATAAAGTGTGGAGGCTTCAGGACTGTCAAGCATCCTAAAAATGGGAATGGTGGGAGTAACACAGACAGCCAAGGCTGATGAGGAACTGAGTGATGAAGTTTCTGAAGGGGTAGAAATGTCTGTGACAAAGGACAAGACCTTGGGCAACCAAATATAACGTAAAGGTTGGTCTTGCTTTGAGAAGTGCTCAGGTGACCTGCAAGGGTTTCTTCCAATTTAGAAAACTACATCTCTAAAGCCAGGCCTGCTTCTCTTTCTCACTCCAAATCTGTTGTATTTCTGCCTCTTCCACTCTGATGCAGCAAAGAGACCCATGCAGTGTTCTGAAGAATTCAGGGAACTGCTGGCACAGCCAACTTTTGGAGCACGAAACCTCTGCAAACACTGGACCAAAACAGGTATTATCCTTTTGCCTGAAGGAAGACCCACTCGCTCTACCTCCTTCTGAACAAAGTGGCTTTTTATTTTGGTTTGTCTTTTTTCCCAGATGCTGAAAAGAAGCAAGGAGCCAATTTCCAGTCTATCTCTGCTTCAGCGTTGCTCAAGCAACAGAAACAGAAGTTGCTGGAGGCCAGAAAAAGGAGATCTGAAGAGATTCAGAGGCGGTAAGACACACTGGCTTTCACGGGAAGGGTTCTGTTATTGTAGCCCTAAGGAAAACTGTATTTTCACTTCTTACTTCCCAGCTTTGTGTGATGCCTCTCTGATTTTAGCTTTGAAAACAATTGGTCAGTCACTCCTTCTGGTGCCTTCTTCAAATCACTCTTGATTTCAGCGACCCAGCGACTTCTTACCAATCTTGTTTTCCTTTCCTAAATGCCCAAACTGCTGTATGTTTCTTGTAGCAATTAAAGGCCAAATAGTGAAAAATCATAGCCTGCATCCCCTCCTATTTGTTTCTTCAACCTTTCTATCTCCAACTTGTGTCCCTAATTGAATGAATTATTCTTTTCTTACAAGGTTTCTCCAGAACACAGGTAAAGCCAGCACTCCTGCTCTCCCGTCCTCCTCCAGACAGACCTCCCTCCATTCTCCAGTGCCTGGGGCAGAGTTTCCCAAAGCTGCAAAAATGTCAACTCCTCAAAGGCCCAAGCTAGGTACAGGCTTCTCAGAAGGAGAAGATATCCTCTTCTTTGACAAGTCTCCACCTCCAAGGCCAAAGCTAGACAGCTTGGCAGAAGCCAAAAAGGTACCAGCTCTTTGGATCTTTTGAGTATTAAAGAGAGGTTAAGGGAAATTTGGTTTGGTAGAAGAGGAGTATTTGGTCAGATATGGCCCAGCTCAGTTCTGGTGTTAGTGAAGTTTCTGATTTGTGGGATCACACTGGCCTATATTCCAGCACACAGGAAACCTGAATATAGGCCAGCTGTTAGTGCCAAAGTCCATGCCTTTAGTCAATCCCTTAAGGCAAGGGATTTGTGCTGAAAACCCCTGGAGTGCTAAACTCTGCCTGTTTGTTCTTTGGCATTGCTAGTGCAGTATATTGCAGGTGTTTTCTGTTTGACGGGTAGGTAAGTAACTGGTTTAACTGTGTTGTGTCATGAGTCTGGATACTTTTGTTTTGTAGCCAAAACAGAATGCATCTTTTTTTGGCAAAAATATGTTCATTTGTTTGTCAAAGAACTTTTCCTCTTCCAGCTAGAATGAGGAAGTCTTAGCGTTCTGGGAGTATAAGAAGGAATAGTTGTAAGCAATTTTCTATTAGCTATAAATTATTATCAATTTATGGGGAAATATCAAGTGATTTGATTTCTCTGAAAAACTTACTGATTTTTGAAACAGATAAAGCACAGCTGCAGAGATACCAGGCCTGGTAACACCCATGGAGGAATGATTTTATGGTTTGGGAAGTCACAAGAGGCTGGGTGATGTGGTGAATTAGATGTATGGCAGAGCTGGGAATTTTGTTGGGCCTCTCTCCAGCCAGCTCCATGCTCAGGCCAGTGGATGTTCTCTCTTCCAGTTGACAGGCTTCCTCTGCTACTTCTGGAAGTAGGAGCATGGGAGCCAGACAGGTCACCAACACTTCCCCTGCTCTTTCCTGTTTTCTAGCTGGCTGCAATACAGCGACTACGAGCAAAAGGCCAGATTCTTCCTAAAACAGACCCAAACAGTGTCAAGAGGAAACGGACTGATGTTGAGGATGTCCTAGAAATTGTTGAAAGAGTTGAGAAAAATGTTGCTCAGCCACAAGGTGCAGAAGCAGACAATGGTATGTACTTCTAGAATAGAAAAAATGTGCTTCTGTCCTACTGAACAGAGAAGTAGTTGCTGGGTTAAGGACTTAATTGCTGTGCTAAAGAGAGGCCAAGTTAGGGCTGTTTGGGACTTCAAGAGTTTGTTGGAAAGACTAAAAAAATCTCTAACCCTGTGGAGAAAGTGTGAGATGTAATCTGATAGCTCCCTGTGCTCGTCCCTGTTCCCTTTCTTCTGGCACTTGAGCATCGGCAGTGCATGGCTGAGTTCACCAAGGGAAACCAAGAACTAATCCCACCTGGGAAGGTATCTGAATTTTTTGTGGGAACTTGAGTTTGCCTGCTGGTGATTTACTGTGTGATCTTGGATGAATTGTTTAATTCCTTTTAAAGTTTCTTCATCAGTCAGTGATGGAACACTGCTTGCACGCCTGGGAGTAATGTGAAAATTTCTAGTACAAAGCTTTGAGAGAAGATGCAATGTTATTTTAAAAAAACACTTATTTTTTCTGAAGCCATATTTGAACTCGTTTTCATGTTCCCAAACTATGAAAGGCTGCTGTTTGACCTGAACATCTACCTGAGAGACCTGAGACTTCCAAAATCTCCTGCAGTGATCAAGTTTAGACATCACAGCCTTGTTTTGTAGGACTGAGCCTTTTTGTCTCCCTAGAAACGGATGAACTGGAACCTGCCCAAAAGAAGCGGCGCGAGCAGCTGGCCTATCTGGAGTCAGAAGAGTTCCAGAAAATTCTGAAGGCCAAGTCCAAGCACACAGATGTCCTGAAAGAGGTATGGTTTCCATCCAGCTGTGACTGAGGACGTAGAACTAAGGAGCTGACTGGACTCCTCATGATTTCAGCAAGAAGCAGGCATACAAACATGTCATAGGCTCCAGAGTGTCCCAGGGAGTAGGGCTGGGTGTCTCTGGGCACACAGGGCACAACACCTGCAAGTCAGCACTGTTGCCATAGCCATGATAAGGTCAAGTTGCCAGTTGCCATCAGGTTTTTCTGCTGTGTTTGGAAGAATCAGTGACGTTTCCTTGATTGGTGGATAATCAAATCCCTCTGCCTTAAAATCAAATGAGACACGTGCCTATTTTGTCCCTCATTACTTGGCCACATAAAGCCAGCTGCCACCTTCATCTGTGACTCACATCAGCTGTGAAATGCCAGCAGGTGCCCTGAAGAGCTGAGAGGTTGAATTTTTCACACTGGGGGTCTCTGCTGAGCATATTCCCAGGGTTACAGCACCTCCAATGGCACAGGGCTCTTGTCTTGGACACTTATTGGCATGAAGTCATAGTTGTTTTAAGGTCTTCTGGGGAGTAATATTTTGGCTAAGAACCTACTCCATTAATTCCATCTGCCTATCTGACCTCTCTGCACTGTCCTTGTGGGTTATGTGCTTATTTCAGTACTTCCTGCTGTTGTTAAACCTTCCCACTCAAACATCTCAGAGGTGGCTCGTTCCAGTGCTGGTAAACTGTAGCATGTGTACAATACGGATTGTTTGAGCAAGAGGGATGTGGTCTTTCTCTGCTCCCAGACTGCAGTCTGCTTCAAACAGGCCTGGTAATTTGCCCTAGGCCATTTATGGAGTGGCTTCTCCCCTCTTTGTATCCTCACAATCTCTTTTGTGTGCCCCACAGGCTGAGGCTGAATTGCAGGAGCAATACTTTCAGCCACTGGTGAAAAAGGAAGAACTGGAAGAGAAGATGAGGAACATTAAAGCAGTGAAATGCCGAGTTGTGACGTGTAAAACGGTGAGTGAGGGGGAGCCAAGGTAACAGCAGGGGAGTGGAACATGGATTCTACAAAATGGTGCTGGACTATCCTGCAGACTCCCATCTGTCATCCTCTTGGCTGTTGTCCAGTGCAGGGATTGATGGAGACAGTTTTGTTCCTGATGCCTGTTGCTGAGAGCAGCCTGTGCACAGAGTGACTGAGACATGGCAAGGCAGGCTTTAGTGCTGTGCTGTACGTCTCAACTTGATGCTTGTGCCAGTGGCTCTGTGGGTATTGCTGTCCTGAATTTTTGTTTCTTCCATGACTGTCCCAAAGCTACTGAGAGGAAGGGAAGCATTACCTCCCACTTTCAAAGTTTCAGCCCCTGCTGAACTTTCCCTCTTGCTGCCTTCCCTACCTGTTTTGGGATTGCACAGGGGGACACTTGTGCCTTGTGAAGTGCTGGGAGCAGGACCACAGGGTGGTGGCAAGGGGAGGATGGCATTAGAAGGAGCAGTGGCAAAGCCTAGGGCCGTGATCCAACTGCTGCGCTCCTCAGGGTGGGAGAGGACAGGGATGCTTTCCTCTGAACATTCAGCTGTTGCCAGCCCTCAGAACAGGTCTCATATGCTCTCTCTCTCCTCCCTGACAGTGTAATTACACCTATTTCAAGCCTCTGGAGACCTGTGTGCAGGATAACCACGACTACCTCTGGCATGATGCCATCAAGAGATTTTTCAAATGTCCTTGCGGAAGCAGAGCTATTTCACTTGACAGGCTCCCAAAAAAGCCCTGCAGGTAAGAAATGAGCCTCATGAAATAGTGACTGGGATTTAGGTACTGTCCCTTCACAAGTCATTTGTTGTGAGTCACATAACCATGCCCTAAAAGGGGAATGTTAGCCCTTGTGCCAAGGAGCATGGGGTGGTTGTGGGGCTCTTTAGGATCCCCTCATACTGTGCAGCAAACATACCACAGTGGTCCTCACCTGCCATCTTCATCTTTCAGTAACTGTGGCCTCTTCAAGTGGGAGCGAGATGGGATGCTAAAGGTAAGTGTGAGCCAGCAGTTTCTGAGCACCTCAGCACTCCAGCTGCTTCCCGTGGTGTTTTTGTCCCCCTCTTTGGTTCTGTGCCCTTACGAGCTCCCAGCAAAGCCAAGCAGCTCTGCATTTTGTCAGGTACACACAGGTGCCTACAGGCTGTGTTTTAATGGACTTCCACTTTTTGCTTTCTGTTCTCAAAGCTTTGTTTTATTTAACAGTGGGGAAATGGCTTTTGAACAAAGCTGTAAAAATTCAGAATGTCAAGATCCCTAGAGGGTCTGTTAATATTTTATCAGGTAATTTATCCCTACCACAAGTTCTGTCAGATAAGTGTTTGGGAGACAACCTACCACACGTTTAACTTCTTTTCTCCATGGTTTGTGTTTTCAGGAGAAAAAGGGTCCAAAGATTGGTGGAGAAACACTTTTACCAAGAGGAGAGGAACAACCAAAATTTCTCAATAGTCTTAAGTGACCTGGAGTTGATTTTTTTCACAACGTAAGGATGGATTTCTGTGTCTGAAACACACATTTATATTGGACTGCCAAGAAGATTGAGGTTTTAGGGATGAATCAGTAGGGGAATCAGTTTTTGATGAAAAGGACATCTGCCAAGTGTCCACCAGGCCACTGCATGGATATTGAACTGATTTTTTTTTTTTTTTTAATTGACTGAAAAAGGCTGCATGTGAAATGCATATTCATGCCTGTTCTTTCCAGCTAACAACACAAGAGTGACTTCACCAGACTTTTAAGTGACAAATCATCATGAACGGGAATGACTGTAGATTCCATACGCACTTATGAAATTAATACTGTGATGTGTTCGTGCCAACCTGTCAGGTTCTTCAGCTCTTGGACAAAAAGGGGTGTGAGAGGGTTGTAGGCACAGAGCATTCTCCATTGGCTTCAAAATTACTCACTCTGTACCCTTAGGAAGAGATGTCAAACAGATGTCCCGAGTTTTTCCTTGGCTTACCTGTTACAAAACCCTTCCATGGCTTTGGCACTGCAAGCCAGCAGTATTTATGCTGCAAACTCTGAGCTTCCTGTCTCCCAGCACCATCTCCACACTACAGTGCTCTTGCAGCTACAGACATGCAACTCCCACTTGGAAAAACATTTTAATGAACCTGGCACCATTTTGTGAGTGGTTCTAAAGAGCTGAGTGATTATATTTAGAAGCTTTTACCCTTCTTCTGGCATTTTAAATTGGAACAGTAGCTGTCTCAGACCAAGCAGGATGAGATCTTCCTCCAAGAGGTGGCTCCTGAGAAATGCTGTCTCCATACAGGCATTTTTCTGAAAGCACATCTCTGTAGGGATGCCTGGGGCATTTAACCAGCTTTTCCTGGACCTGAGCCTTTTCCTGCCCCTAGCTCATGCCCAGTGGGATCACAGGATTTTTTTAAGTGCCTAAAACCCCTCTAACCTCAGTGATTCAATCAAAGTGCCACTAAACGTCTCACGTGTCCCAGCGGTCTTGTCGATGCCTCTTGTTTGCTTGCAGAGGGGCTGGAAGAGAAATAAATTACTCCATTTGAAGCAACTGGACAGATTCACCTCAGCAGTCTGCAGCCTTCATCTCTTACTGGTGCTTTTATTGGTGCAACTTGGCCTGTAGCATTCATTTCAGTCTCGTGTTGGTACCATTTGCTGAGCGGGGTGTCACTGCTAGGGGACAAAATCAGTAACTGTGACATGGCTTGGTAACATCTCCTGGGATTCCTCCTTCAGAATAAATAGAGTACGGAATAAAACACTCCCTGGGTCTGCATGGTGTTTCTCTGAGGAAGAGGATGAGCAACTTCCTCAACATCTTTGCCCACAGGACTGGTTTGTGGTCTGTAATTTCAGCTTTCACAGAATTTGCTCATTCAGACTTAACAGGAGTTTCTCACCTGGCATCCTCTTACAAAACCATCATGAAATTCCACATTGGTCTCAGCCTTCAGCCAGCATGTTGAAAGCTTCACACCTTTTCCAGTTCCTGTCTCTTGGGCCCAAGGAAAGGAGATTCTGCAGAAATTAAATTGTCAAAGGAGGGTTAATGCTTTATTTTCATAAATGCCCCCAGGACTGGGATATGTAAGACATGTACCTCTGTGGGAGTGAGAGCAATGCTTGTATGCAAAAATAGGGTAAAGAAACCAAAGCAGTCACTTTGCTTAAGCTCTAGCAGTAAAGAAGAAGTGGGGGAGATGGATGTATTGGAAGTTATGTGCCTCACTATTTTTTGAGATGCCTTTCCTGTGCCAGAGATTGCACTACTACCCTGACTCCTGAACACTTGGCTCTAACAAAAGGGAAGCTGGGATCAGGATGGTCACAGCAAGATGAGGAGATACTGGCAAGTGGTTTGCCCAGAGCTGTCTCCAAAATGGGTTTGGCCCAAACAGCCCAGCAGTTACTAGATTTTTGGGTGACTCTCAGCTGCAGCACCCCGATGTTTTCCTCTGACCCAGCACTGGCCTTTCAGGGTTCCCTGTGGTTATTCAGCAACACAAGCCACAACAGAATTTCTGAACCACAGGAACAATCCAGTGCAGCCACTGATGTTGGTTTTGCTACAATTTAATCTTTATTTCAAAAATAAAATCAAATCCATGTTCTCCATCAGCTATACCAATGACTTCCCATGTAAGCTCATACTGAAACTAATTCACTGGTTGATTTTGCACAGAAAAAGGATATTAATAACCTTAAACAAATATACATGGAATTTTATATTAATATGATTTTACCTAACTATATTATTAATAACCTTACATTAATAAGAGTATCAGCCCAAAAGTATATCAAGGGAGAGACTAGAAAAAATAAATAATCCACAACTCATCATAATCTTTGATTACCTAAATTAGCTGTAGCAATCTGATTTTGTAGGTCAGGTTTTCTTTGAAGTCCATCAGCTGTTCAGCCTTGCTGCACCCATTTTGTATTAGCATGAAATGCTATTGTAATGCAGTATTTGGGGCAAGTTCCTTACACAAAGGGCAAAAAGCACAAGAATCTGGCTCCTCAGAAGCTGATGCTCAGGCACAGGTTTTTCATCCTGGTCTTCAGAGGTCACTTTAAAGATTGATTATTTTTCCTTGCACTACCTTTGCTCATTTCTTCCAAACAACCTGCATTTAAACCCCACAAAACAACAACAAACGCAGAAAACACCATCTTAGAATGCAGTGTTTTCTGCTTGTTCCTGGTATGAGCTGCTCTGTTTGGCCATAAAAACACCCATTAACTTATTCACTGTCTCTTCAAAGTCTCAAACAGAAAAGTACAGACACCACTAAATTAAATTAAAAGCTACAAGCTCCAATGCACAAAACCCTGCTTGGCATAAGCCAAAAGGCTCATTGGATTGATGTGAGCAGAGAAGGCACTCAGATGGGTGTTTTATAAACCATGTCCTCTTACAAATCCAGTTACAGAAGGACTGAATAACAGCCTCTCCTACCTAAATACCTGCTGGCACAAGCTTGTCCTACCTGGGTTAATTTGCACTGAAAGGTAGCTAAGAACATGGATGAAATCAGTTTTGACAGCCCAGAGATGGGAATGGTGATGAGTAGGGCTGGAGGAGGAGTTTGCAGAGCTCCTGGGCTGATTTCCAGGGATGTGAAGGGGCTGTCTGTGGAGCAAGGGCGCTTCTCCAGCACAGACAGGCAGCAAGAAGCCTTATCAGCAGGAAGGCCAAAATTACTTGTGAGTTACAAGATAAGGTAGTGATTTAAGATTAGCACAAGGTCTGGAGCAGAAGCCGTTTTATATTTTGCATGTCCAAATTCAATTACTTCTTTCTCCAGCTGCTCTTGGATCATGTTCTTAACATCACTGTAGTAGCACTCTAAGCTGGCGAGGTGACAGGTGTGTGAGGACATTGGGCATCACTCACTGCCACTTTGATTACAAATGACTGCTGGAAAAGGATCTCCCGCATCCCAGATCAGCTTATAGAGTCAAATCTACTTCGAAAAAACTGTAATGAAGTTAATTAAACTTCCTTCCCCCCCCCATTTCTCTTGCATGATGTAAGACTTTGATCTACAGCACTAGAATCCAAAGCCAGGATTCAAAATCCTTCCTTTGGCACCTATCCAGCATCTTCACATCAAAGTGCTGAGTGTGCAACCGCTGTCAGCGAGGTCAGGAGTCAGACTAAATCTGACATTTCTGAACTGTTAGTCTGGAAAATAGCACATAAATTCTAACCAAAAGATATTCTCTGTGTTTGTTGTCTTTTACCAAGCTCCAGGAAGCCTTTGTTTTCAACACGTGAAACAAGGCAAAAAAAGTGTCTGAAACACTGGGGATTCATGCAACTGCAGATGGCTGAATAAGCAGCAAGGTGTCTAATTTTTACATGCTCCTTTTTGAAACTTGGATACTGCTATAAAAAAAAAAAATAGTCCAAGGATGGCTAACATGGTTAACCTAAACTGCAGGAAGGAAAGTTAGTTGGAAAGAAAGTTTTAGATGTAACATCAATTTAGGAGCACACATGTACCTCCAAAATGTGAACCTGAACATCTACAGCAAACCAAACTGTAAGAAACATATCCCACTAAGCCAGGGCTAAACTAAAACACACTATTACCAAAATAACTTCAAATATTTTGCTTTTGATTTTATTCAATTCAAGCAACTTTTCTAATAGGGTAAGTGCTGCTTCATGAAAATACACAGCAAACCAAGCATGTCAACAGCTTTTGCATTTCCCTGTCTCTGAAGCTCTGCCTAATGGATCTGGAAGTTTATTTCTCAGTTATTGCTATAGAGGAGGTATCCAACAACACCACACACATCCACGCTGGGAGATTCCAGCTTCATCCAACTGTGTTCTGCCCAGCAGAGCAAGCACAGCCTGCCCCAGAGGGCAGTTACCAAACAAGGTGTAGGAAGGAGTGAGGACATTAAGTCGCTCATCAAGTGGGGCAACTGCTGATTTAGATGATCTCTGAGGTCTTTGATGGGTTTGTTCTTCTGAAAGAGGGAATTCTAAGCCTAAATCCATAGGCAGAGGTACATAAATTTTTAAAAACAAAGCTAAACTTCCTTTTCTTTTCTTTCTTAGCTATAGGAAGAGAAATTCAGTCTTGAAACTGGGAATGTGACACCTGTAGCTCTTCTCTTTGGCCACAGCTCCCTCTGCAGTCAACCCAGCTTCACTAGTGATGCCAGACAGGGAAGTTCCTCCATGAATTCTATGCTGTGAACCAGACACAATACACCAAGTTCTCACAAAAACCCCATGGAAAGCACCAGCTAGGCTGTGAGCCAGAGCTCAGCAAAGTCAGCAGAGGGACTGTCCCGGTTTGGACAAATTTGGAGGAAAATATCCTCTGATAGAAAGCAGGTTACAATCACCCCTTCCCCCCACCAGGTTCGGGGAAAAAAAGAAATTTTCCTCGAAGGAAAAGTGAAAGAGATAAAAACTATTTATTTAACAAACACACAGGAAAAGGATAATGCTGCTAAATAGTGAAATCTCTTGCTATGGAGAGAAACCTGGGAAGATTTCAGAGTCCTTCTGTAGGTGTAGTCTTGGGACGAGGTGGGCCCCCTCCTCTGGGGCCTCCACCTCGGTGGAAAAAAAGTCCCGATGTATTCGGATGTTGAAACAGTCCAGGAAAAGAAAAGGAAAATCCAAACGTCCTGGAAAACCAAAGTTCAACTCTCTGGAGGGAAAAAACCCAAAGTTAGAAAAAAACGAGGGTGCATCACCGCTCCTCTCGCCACACCAGCCAAACCCAGAGCAGAGCCCTCTGCTATCTGTGTCCTTGAAGTTTTTTTCTTCTCTCTCTCTGCTCAGGCTCAGTTTAAAGGCACAAAGTTAATTTCTGGGCAACAGAGCAGTGATATGGGATACGCATCATAAAGTCACCCCAAGACAGGGATCTCTAACTCACTGGAAATCATTCACTTGGGCCCATGCTCTCCACAGGAGCTGCATCAGTGCCAGGGTTATAGAGGGCACGGAAGATTTGCAGGAACCAAAACACCCAAAATCACCCACTGAGCAGGGCTGGGGATCTATCCTAAGTGACCCCTTATCAGCCTTCTTGGTGTTGTGGTCAAACCAGAGGCTGCTGCGAGGACATGTCTGTCTCCAGCTGGGAACCACAGCCCAGACAACTCACTCCAGCACCAAGGGTGTAGGACCAACAAATTGTGCTCAAACCTCACCTTGTTTAAAAAACAAACAAGCAAACAAGAAAACCTAGAGATGCTGCAGGAAGAGGGACAATCACAAAACAGGGCAGAAAGTGCCACAAGAGCCCATCGGTGCAGCCTTTGGTGCTGTTTTGACACCTTTTTTGGGTGGATGGGGCAGAAGTAGAAACAAGCTGAAGGTGGATGCTTTGCTCTGGGGTGTTCAATGACATCCCCACTGCCAGTTTCTGAGCAGCAGAAGTGACGCAACACAGCCCTGAAGTGCAGTTTTGCTCTGATTTATTCTTTATTTCAAAAAATAAATTCTGAAAGCAAAAGAATCTTTCAGAAAGCAAGGAAAAACATCGTGAAAGGCAGGAGGATCATTTCAGTGTGCATCACTCCACCCTGCTACCCCTGTGTCCCAGAGAGCATCCAAACACCTCCTCGACCCGGCAGCAGCAAAAGACACCTTACCCCAGACCTGCCAGACTCAAAGGATTCCCTCACTTCACACAGCCTTGGATCAGTTGTGCAAGGCCAGTGGGAGGCTGCGTTGTTGGCCCAGTAGCTCCCAGCGCTGTCAGACTCGTATTTCAGCCAGAGCTGCTTGGTCAGGTACAGTGCCACACCAAGCCATGCTTGAGGAACTCTACGAGCAATCATATTCCTGTCCATAAATTCCATTTTTCTCTGTGAGTGGTTTCTGCTTTCTCTTTATCCACTTCCTTACACTGTTGATTCTGCTGGTACCAACACCCACATCTTCATCAGCTACACTAGTAAGTCCCCATGTCACTGAGGGCTCGTCTGAAACTCTGATTTTTTTTTTTTTTTTTGCATAGGAAAGGAAGTTGGAAATGCCGGAAATTCTTGTATAAAATCTTATGTTGATATAGCATCATTCTAAAGGTGTGTCATGTTAGAAACTTTTAAGAAACAAGAATGAAAACACCAAGAAAATCAATGTGTTCTTTCAAGACCTTGATTCTTCGATTGTGTAAGATATCCACAGCAAATCTGTTTTTCTAGGCTATGTTTGCTTTGACGTACATCAGCTGTCCAACCTCAGTGCAGTTATTCTGAATTAGCATAAAACAATTTTGCAATGCAGCATTTGGCTAAGTTACCATTACAGAGGTCAACAAAGCACAGGGAATTCTGCCTGCCCAGGCAGGGTCTGTGTTCTTCCTTCAGAGGAACTCATTCTCAGGCCCATGTTTTCCATTCTGCTCTGCACAGGGTCTTCTACAAGTTAATTCTTTCCCCTTGCACAAGCCGTGCTCGGAAGTTCCAAATATCCTTCAAAACAAAAATGAGACAAAGGAAAAGCACCTTGAGGGCCAAAAAACACAGTGACCAGGATTCCAGTTTACAGAGATGGAAATAGAGGATTACTTAGTTCTTATGATCTTGTGAACGTGAAATAAGAGCTGGGCACTCCTCTGGGAGAAAACTCCAACTCTGCTAAAAAAAATTCTTAAAGCTACACAAAAGCACAGAGACTTCTCTGGGGTTTGTATGGACAACCTCATTTCCACTCAGGAGAAGGAGGGAGCCTCACTACACATCCCTTTGGATTTCACCAAGTACCTAAATAACTCCAGAACTGAAAGCCAAGCAAGCTGTGACTCTACCCACACATAAGATCAGCTTGCAAAGCACAGCTGGGGACCCCACCACACCCAGGCACACTGGCGGGAAACAAGCAGAACAACACAAAAATGCTAAGGATGAAAAAGAAACTCCTCCCCTCCAGAAAGCCCCAGATATTGTAAAACATGTACATTTTAAAAGAAAATTGCTGCCTATTACATCTAGACTTTACTGCCTTGATACTGGCTGTGCACAAGCTTGGGAACTGCTGCAGATTAAGACATTCAGAACATTTTCACCCCAGTAACAAGGTTTATTTTTCTTTCAGTGGCTGGATCCCTTAAGAATTTACATTCGCTTTCTATTTAACTCAGTGGTCTCTGTTATTCAGCAAGAGTCCGTTAGTCACTTTTTTTTTTTGAGGCAGATGTATATCACTGCTGACAAACCTGCTGTAGCCTTAAGTCTAAACAACTGATGTGGAATTATATTTAACCAAAAAAATTCCATTTGTTACTGCAATCAGATGTGGCTACTTGTTTTAAAAGGAAAATCCACCCACCATTAGGAGGGGAAACTGTAAGAATGGTGGACATACAAACTGGACAAGCACTGAATTTATTCCAACTTCTTACACTTTTGAATCTGGGGCAAATGACCACATCTTTTTATTTACAAGCAGAGCTTCAGGAGGAACTTCTGGAACTCAAGGAATATGAAGAGGCTGCCAGAGAGCAAGGCATTATGAGGAAAAAGGCCGCAAAAAAGCCTGCCACTCATCCTCTGAACATCAGGTCTTTTATCCTGCCAAGCACCTCTGCTTGGTACAGCCTGATCTGCCAGACTGGGCATAGCAAAGAGCACCAATCTGCCACACAAGAGACTTGGGAAAGGGAACTGACCTGGTTTCTAACAAAAGGCACTGAGCCACATCTCACCTTGAGCTCCACAGAAGTTGTGTCGTATTTCTTGCGAACTATTTCGTCCAGCTCCTTCTCCAGGTGCTCTTGAGTCGTGTTCTTGACGTCAATGTAGTGACACTCTGAGCTGGCGAAGTGGCAGCTGATGCTCTGTGTGAGGAAAGTGGGCATCACTCACTGTCACATCGACTACAAACAACTGCTGGGAAAAACCTCGTGCATTCCAGGTTGTGGACACACCACTCCTTCCTTACAGATCATGTCAGCACATTCCTTCCTCCTTTCCAAGTGCTCTGGAGAGTGTCCCCTTGGAGAAATACTCTTGCTGCTGACATGCTCTTCTTCCTTCCCTTCTCTCCCTCACTCCCTCAGTATGAGCTGTACTACTTGATCTCAGAATATCAGCAACTGGAGTGGAAATAGGCAAAGTCACGGCTGGAGCAGACCTGTATGTTCATTAAGTTCCTGTATCCAGAAGGTCACAACAGCCCACTTATTTTGAATCCACCAATAAAATACCACAGGGGCTGAAAGAACAGACCACACAACAGGCAAACCAAAATAAAAACAGAGCAGCCCGTGTTGCAGTGCCTGGATGAAACCCTTCTCAGACAGGACCAGGCCTCCAAAGGCCTCCAAACTGCCTGTTTCAGTTAAATAATCATGACATGTAAACAAATCTTTTATAGAAAAATGGGTTGTGCAACCATATAAATAATTATTTACTGAATGATGGAGACTCCTGTTATCCAGAGATGGGACACCAAGAAGACAGGGAAGAAAGTTAGAGAAGGTCCTGATATCTGGGACAGCTGATAGGGAACAACTGGAAAAGCAAGTACAGCCAGCCAGGCTTCAAACATGGATTCAACATCTAACTCCTGTTCTGTTTTTTTTTCTCATGCAGCTGCACAGCATGCTCTTCTTGCAGAAGACAGATGATTAAAAATAAAATAATAAAAAAACAAGATACTACAGAAGTGTATTAGGAAGACAAAAACTCATTAAAACATTCATCCCTGCATTAATAAACTTGGAAAGGATTCAAAGGGAGTGGGAGATAGAAAAGGGGATAGTTTAATAATTTGTTTTAAAAATCAAGAATATAAAAAACTCTATCAAGAGATGTTTTCCAACCTTTCGGAAACCCGATGTCCTGTTTATCCCAGAGCCATGAATGAGCAGGGGATGGAAGAACACTGTGTCTCCCTTCTCCATGACCAGGTGAACCTTGGGAATCTTCTCATCCTCATCAAGAAGCCCATGGAAAAGTTTGTTGGATTTACCCTAGGAAAGAAAAAGGCTGAATTGAAATCACTCGGCTAAAATTAGAACAGGTGCTGATCTCAGAGCACAGCAGGGCAACAGGGACAGCTATGGATCTGCTTTCCCCTGGAGAGAGGATTCCACATGCCAAGCTAAAAGTCTGACTATTGCCTACTAGTGCTTTTACTTCAAGTCTGAGGTACAGAAAAATGATACTTCCTGTATTTTCTGCAGCTGGCTTTGGACAATTAGGAACATTTCTCAGCTGGAGAGAACAGAGAAGAGCACTGGGGAATCCCACAAGGGAAGCCTGATGCAGCTGCTGGAGTCCAGCCTCCTGCTCCCAGTATAACCATCGCCAACGACAGTCCAGGCCATGAAACACCCACCCTTAAGAGGAAGATACCACTAGATATTTTATTCCATCCAGTTGTTTACTGTCAGATTTCTCCTCTTTGGGACAGTACACATGCTACCAGGCAGGAACAAGTTGACAGGAGGAGACAGAGCCCTCAGACTTGGCAAGGGCAGTGGAAAACCATGGCATGTTTTTATGCTGTCATGCCACGACGTGCTGGACATTTTCTAGGTGAAGGTGGGAACAGAGGCCAATCTACCCACGTCACATGGAGTGAGGTCACCCAAGAAACTCTCTCCCAAATCAATGTCAGTATTTGCATAAACAGAAAAACAAAAAAAATCACTGAAAACCTCAGCTTTGACCTGCACATCCTCCCCCCACAGTGAGTCCTTCCCAGCCAAAACACATCCCCTTCTTGCATGCCCTTCCCAAGCCCTCCACGACACTCTACCTCCCACTCTGGATAACCATGAGGCTTTAGGGTTGTCTTGTGTGTCCCTGGCTGCACGACCAGGCAGCCGTTGTCCTGGTGAGCCCTCTCCATGGCGGTCCAGGCGCACACGATGAGGGACGCAGGCCGGAACGGGAAATAGTGCAGGTCCTGATGCATGGGGTGCAGGAAAGTCTGTTTGTCTGCAACACAGGTTCAGAAACCTTCAGCCTCACCAAATGTGACACAGCCTTTTCCTTCCTGTTAAACCACTGGAGCATCCTAAAGAACTGTGGCTTCCCACTGGAGACACTTGATGTACTCTGTGCCTGCTCCAGCCCAGCCATGGAAGCCAAGCAGGTGAGCTGCCACCCCACCCCACCCCAAAATGGACCATGGTGGTGGCTCTTGGGTCACACAGTGAAAGCCAGGAGGCTGCTTAGCTCTGTGACCCCTCAGAAGGCTCCTTTTGCTGGCCTTCACCACAAACCCCTTGTTTTCACCATTCATTTTGGCTGCTCTCCAGTTTTGAGAACTTTAACCAGCACAGTGTTGCACAAACCCCCCCAGCTCAAAGATCTTCCAACAGCTGTGCTGTCTGCAGGCACTGGATGTACTGCTGTGATGCAAGCAGAATCAACCCTGTCTGTGCTACACTCAGCTCATATTTATTTAGCTCTCTTTAAAAAAAAAAAAAAAAATCTCAATTTTTGGACTGCCTCCACAGACAGTCTCTACCCTAGAGGCTGTCTTCCACGAAGTCCAAACAAAAATAAATATTCTTGAAGTTCTGTTTGTTATTTCTTTTCCCCCCATGGAAATGGAAACATCCTCCACACCAAAACAACCTTTTATATATGATTTATATACTTATTTTGCCACTGATCTTGCTCCTTAAATAGATACAGTTAGCATATTTCCACTTGCTTTGTTTGCCATACTATGTAGACTTTGAGCAGCCTCAAAAACTCTCCTGAGTTTTCTCATGTTATCTCATTAAGCCAAGGTAAAAAGAAAACAAACTATCACCAAAATGGCTTTGTAAATTTTCTGTGTTATTTGGGTTTAATTTTTTTTTTGTTTTGCAGCTTTTCTAAAATACTAAGTTCAATTCTGGCATACACAAAATAATTTATCTATTTTCCTCTAGTCCAAGTTTTCCTTACCAGAATCTGGAAGTTTATTTATCAGCATGGTGTGCATTGCCATGATGTTTGGCCCTGTGAAGCACTCAACGTATTTGAGTACCTAGAGGGAAGAAAACATTAGGAAAAAAAATTAGAAACATGAAAAACAAGAGGAAACACTGCTGAGGAAGCACTGGGAGCTGGATGTTTGGCGGAGGACAAGAGTACAGGAGGAGGAGGTCAGGGAGGATGGAGGGATGCAGGACAGGAGGCACAACCTGGCGTGGCACACAAATGGGCGTGACGGGAGGAGGCCAAGAGGGAAGATGGTGCTGCAGGCTGCTGGGAGGGGTGGCAGAGATGGGGAGGGTACTCCCACAGAGCTATGGCCATCTGCCACAAGATGAACACTGGCTGCAAGGCTGCACCTGCCCAGGGAGAGATCTCTGCCTGGATAAAACACATTCAGAACATGTTGCTGATCTGTCCCTCTAGCCTAGTTTGACATTCCTGACTGGCTCCACACCAGGGGCAGAGCAGCACTGCTTTAAGTCTTCTGTCCTGACCTCCACCTATCCCATGTTCATGTAGAACACTCTTAAAAGATGGCTTGATCTTCCTTCCTCACTTGTGTGCTTATGCGAGTGACCTGCAGGATCAGATACATTCATATAGGCTCTTCCACCACCACCCCCCTTTCTGATGGGTTTTTACTTTGTTTTACCTCTGGCAGAGTGCAGTATCTGAACAGCTCTTCATCTTCCTGGAAGTCCTGCACTTTATTAACCACTTTTTCAGACTGAC
Source organism: Struthidea cinerea (assembly GCA_013397865.1). Classification (NCBI taxonomy): domain Eukaryota; kingdom Metazoa; phylum Chordata; class Aves; order Passeriformes; family Corcoracidae; genus Struthidea; species Struthidea cinerea. The sequence continues at coordinate 1,427,620 of VZTI01001471.1, forward strand.
CAAACTGGGATTTCAGGGACTCGTCTTTCATAATCATCATTCCTGGTGGCTTCACTGCTCTTTCACAGATCCTCATGAACTCCTTCCTGCAAAGAGGGAACATCCACGTTGGGAGAATCCAGTGATCTCCAGCTTCCCAGAGCTCCCTTGGGCTGCTGCTGCCACGCAGGCACCCCTCAGCACCTCAGGCAAGTGCCCCGTACCTGAAGCGCTCGATGTCCTCGTCAGAAACGAGCTTCTTGATAAGCAGGTACCCATTGTCCTCATAGAACTGCCTCTGCTCTGTGGTCAGGAGATTGTTGTCCAGGGTGTAGCTGGGACACAGAGGGACACAGTAACAGTGTCTAGTGATCAACACGTGTGCTAGGGGGAAGAATTGAGCTCTGAAGGTTGCTTTGCTTTTATCTCTACCAAGGAAGATGGAGCTTACCGAAACCTCCCTGACTGAGGAGCAACACTGAGTTGGGCTGAACTAGGAAGGCTTATCTGGGATGGGAATTAAGGAATACACAATCAAGCAAAGTAGATTAGAACATTATCTACAGGCATGAGTCCTCGATCCTACAATGCTATTCATCATCAAGGCAGGTGCTGTGCTGGACACTCAATCCATGTTCTTGTTCATTTTACTTATAAAATAATAAATAATAATGAAAAATATTCTAAAAATGGAAAAAAACCTCTCAAACAATAAAGCAATAGGAGTAAACCTGAGGTTTCATTCTCATGTGGTGGTGCAAACTCTCACATTCTCTCCAGTTACTGCAGAGATCAGGTCCTTCCCAAAGGACAGGGATAGCAAGAACAGAGGAGAGCTTTGGGCTTGTCTTCCAATTCATCTCAACAGGTTTAAAAAAACATTTTTCTCTTATGCAGAGACACATTCTCATCAACAGGGCAATTAAACCCCACTTGCTAAAGAAGCCTCACAAGAGTTTGGTGCATGGTATCGAAGTGTCATCCATGACAAAAAATAGCATTTTCAGGCTGATCTTCTGGTCTGCACATGCATGTTTGCTTCAGGGTTTTATGAAAACCACTGACCTTCCTCTACTGCTCATAAAAGCACAAATGTTTTGGGAATGAGAAATAGGTTTCATCACAGCAGTTGTATCTATGGTCCCCACACCAGGAAGCTTAAACATTATCCTGTGAAGAGTCACATACGGTGGGAGAAGAACAACACATGCAAAAATGTGTGGCAAAAATGATGAGCCAGAGGGAGGAAAAGGTGCTGGGAACAGAATGGAAGACAGAGAGGAGGAGGAGAACATGGGGAGACTGGCTGGCAAGTGCCACAGCAGATCCCAGAGCAAGGAATCCCCCAACTGAGGGCACTAGTGCTCCACACACCACATTTCAGGCCCAGTTTCAGTGAAAATGGGACTCCTGACTATTTAGGCTCCTAAACGTCCACAGACAGCTGATGGAGACACAAGCACTGGCTGGACCCCAGCTGTGGGACTCTCCTCACCTCCCCGAATGGGGGAACAGCAGACAAGCCCACCCAGTGCTGGACTGCATTTTGGCACCTTCCCCCCAGGCTCTGCAATGCCTCCTCCTCTCACTGGTTTTTCTCTGGACACTTTGCAACACTCAGAGGACAAGTCTGGGTTGCTTGGACAACTAAAACCAAGAGGCACAGCGATAAAACAAAACCCGTTAATTGATGTACCATTTGATGTATGAAATAAATCTATTATTATTAGATTCTGTAATTTACTTTATTCAAACACCTTTCTTGCTTCAGCCCAGCTTGGTTGTGTTTTTGTCCAAAGCTATTTGCATCATGACCCAGATTTAAAAACAAACAGGTTGTGCAGCACCTATCCCTACTTCCTGTATATTTACAATCAGGGTGTTTTTCCTATAATTTATTCCTAATTTTGTGTTCCTACTTGTGTTATGGCAGTCTGAGTCAACAGCTATCCATCTGCCTTCATATTTTTAATCAATTTGAGGACTCCTACATCCTGTTTGATCACATCTTCTATTTATTATAATTGAGAGGTAACTTGTCAGCATCCTGCTCTGTGAAACAGCAGCTTTCTTTTTTTTTCTGTTTGATCACATCTTCTATTTATTATAATTGAGAGGTAACTTGTCAGCATCCTGCTCTGTGAAACAGCAGCTTTCTTTTTTTTTAAAGCAACACTTATGACAGCAGTTTTAAAAATATTCTCAGCAAGTCGTCCACTTAACTTTTGGAACCATGGGACACATCAATGCAGAAACTTATTTCTACCCAGGTGTCCTCTGCCTGATGTTGGCAGGCTCCAACATTTCCACCTCAGTTCCCACTCACAAACCAAACCTCGATGTTTTTCCTGCTGCTGCTCTACCACCCGAGTCTGTACCTTTCAACGAAGTCTATGACTTGCCCTGCAATTTTTAAGTCCTGTAGAGTTTGTCTCCCCCAACCCCCTGAATCTCTAGAAGGAAAATTCACTGCAGGAGAGCCCCTGGCTCAGCGCTAGGGGGGCTGTGCTGGGGCGCTGCCAAGATGCACATCCCAGCTCCCCACAGGTTGTGGGGCTGAAGCTCAGGGAGAGGTTTTTGGGGTAGGTCGGGTGCTGACCCCAAAATCCCAGTCGGGGCTGCCAGGGAAGTGCTGTCCTCGGCACCAGGACACATGGCAGGACTCGCCGTGTGTCCTTCCCAGGCCGGTGTCCCTGTAGGACAAACCACGGACCCGCAAGGGCGCGGGCAGCGAGGGGCAAAGCGCGCCGGGGCTGAGGGAAGCGGAGCCCCGACCCACGGGGGCCAACGTGCTGCTGCCGCCCCTCCCCGATCCCACACCAGAAAGGATACAGGAGCCGGGGCTGCTCCCAGTCGCGGGGAGAGGTGCCGCAGGATGGTGTCCAGCCGGGCCGCCGAGCGCTCCCCGAGCCGCTCCATGGCGCCCGGGCGGCCTCAGCGCTGACCCGGCCTGGGCGGAACCGGAACCGCCGCATGCTCAGGGCCCCAGCGCCCTCAGAGCCCCGGCTCAGCCGGGAGCCACGGGACGGCGGTGGGAAGGGCCTGAGGGAAGCCAGGGCGGATCGGAACGCCCTCAGAGCTCGGATCCCGCCGGGTGGGCAGGGCGGGAGGAGGCCGTGACGGACCCCAACGGCCTCAGAGAGCCGGGAGCCGCGGGCGGGCAGCACCTCCGGTGGGAAGGGCCTGAGCGAGGCCAGGCCTGGCGTGCGGAGAGCTCGGAATTCTCCGAGCAGAATTCCTTACGTTCGTCCTCCCGCTTCCCCTCTTTTTCCGTTCTCTGCCGGCAGTGACTGCGGATTTCATCAGCCCCGTGTGGAGAGCAGCGCTTGGCACAGAGCACGGCTGAGGCCGGCATGGATCGATGCCTTATCTCCTGTCTCTAGGGAGACCATCAGAGTTCTCCTCATCCCTTCATTAATCCGTTTGGAGAGATTTTTGCCGCCCCAGTGTGAAAACAGATCTAACACCTGCCAGGTTGTCCATAAAACCCTCGTTCATGAGCAGTCCAGGCCCTGCTCCCAAACAAGCACCATCGCAAGTTTCCTGTAGCTCCAGGCAGTCTCATGATGACAGGATGTGCACCAAAACTCTGCTTACATCTACTTTAGGATGAACTCCCATTATGCAACAGGTTTTGCTGGAATCCGGTGGGACATGTTGATGGATCAAAAACTTAGCTGTCAATACAGTAAGCTTCATGTCAGTGCTGCAGAAGAACAGAAACCAAGGCATGGGTAGGAAGGGCTCCTGCGCATAACCTGTGTCCTGGAAGCTGGTTCTCTTTAGAACTCAGTGGCAAAACTCCCAGTGATTTAAGTAAACCACGGCAGTTTTACAAACTGCTTTGGTCTGTGGTGCGTTTGTATTTATGGCTCTTACGATATGCTTGGTGGAGTCACTCCCTTCAGGGGCATAACAAAGCAGGCTGTTCACAGAAGTGGGACAAACAAGGTCAGGAACCCAGGAAAAAACCCTCTGTAAACGATTTTGTGTAGTCACAGAGGCAAGAGTACAGGCACTGTGAAGGTACAGCAGCAGCAGCAGTGACAGCACCCAGCCCTTCAGTGCCAGCAAAATTAGACCTTTGACTCCTGAGTCATAGGTAAACAGAAAGTAAAAGTCCCTCAAATCAAGTTTGAGTGAGGGAGAACAGAATGTAAAATAAAACAAAAAAGCAACTAGAGTAATAGCTGTATTATTGAACTCCTAATTATAACTGCATTGAAAGGCCTATATATAATTCAGATCTATGCTGCAATTGCTTTCACAATCCAGACTGAAACAGGAACCTCAATAAATGTCATCTGTTTCAAAGTTTAGGTAAAAGCCCCATCAAAAAGATGAAGCAGAGCAATACTACTCATGCCTGTTCTTGCATGGACCTGTTTGCAATATAGATATTTCTTCCACAAGTATGCATTTGACAGCGTCTTATGCAAAGGTGTCTTCCATACCTGAAAAAAATGAACAAAAAGTAGTGATTTGGCTGTACTGATTCAGGAGTTTGAGAACTAAGATGCTTTTATACATACATAATACATGCTTACATAAATATATATAGAATCATAAAGCACTCTGAGTTGGAAGGGACCCACAAGAACCATCAGTCAGCTCCTGGCCCTGCACAAGACAAGCCCAGGAATCCCACCCTGTGCCTGAGAGTGTTGTCCAAAGGCGTCTTGAACTCTGTCAGCCTTGGTGCTGTGACCACTTCCCTGGGGAGCCTGTACCAGTGCCCAACCATCCTCTGGATGAAGAACCTTTTCCTAATATATGCATTTTTAAACAAGAGCCTCAAAAAACCCTAATATCTCTGTGCATTAAATACAATTATTCCTTTTTACTTACAGCCTCTCTGGCAATCTCGATACCAGTAACTCCCATGTCACAGGACCACCTTGTTGTGTTCTATGACACCCCAAAGAATTCAGGACACCTCGCCCACCTTGGCAGCGGGTGGCTGAAGTCACTGCCCTGTATTTGTACCTTCCTGCTCATGGATCAAACTTTAACAAAAGATCGATCTCGGGCTTTGCTGGCCCGAGACACGGGGGCTGCTTGTGGTGTAGCCACACGCCCTAGGACAAGAAGTGTGTGGACACGTGAAAAAAAAACATCCTTTGCATCTAAACAGTCCAGAGTAAATAATTTTCAAATCCATTGACAAGCATCACTGAAATACGTGAACCCAGGAAAAGAAACAAGGGAGAAATTTTCTTTGTTAAGGAAACCGATGGTGGCATTAATCTTTGTATTAAAATGGATGGCATTTAAGAGAGGCTGTGTCTTTGCAAAGTACTTTTACAGCTATGTCTGTCAGTTTCCTGAATTTTATAGAACATTTTTATACAGATGGTTTGCATTTGGCTTTTAGTTTTAATGTTTTCTGTTCACTAAATCACAAAACTAATAAAAACTAAACGATTGAGATTCCTCCAGCAGCATAGGAACGTTCCTAATGCACAGTGTTATAATTTAATAAGCATCTCAATTGACTGTTAAAATCCACATTATGATCAGAACTGTAATTCCAAAGATGAGGTCTTCTGAAAGCTTAATTTACTGTGGTGGGAAGTGGCAGCTGCTCCAACTCAGCAAAATTAGCTTTTTTAACTGAGATGCCAGGGAAGACAGATGTTGATGAGACAATAACAAGAACAACAAAATCCACCGCCAACGCACAGGTTCATTTCTCATCACCAGAAGAGTCAAGAAGGGCTTCTATGGATACATAGAAGGGAAAAGGAGGGAAAGGGAGATACGGATTCAACAGAGAACAAAATAAGGGGCATAGTGACAAAGGTCATGGAAGAGGCCAAGGGTCTCGATGACTTCTCTGCCTTGGACTTGCTTTAGTTCCTGGCCTCTGCCGGATTCCAAGCTTTGGGCAACCCCCATCCTAAAGAGAAGCTACTGGCAGGCTTTTCTCCAGCTGTCCCAAACTTCTGAGCTGGGGGTGCCCACCCACTCCTTATAGACACAATTCCCTTTGGAAGTTCCAGAGACAGCTGGATCCACAAGTGCTCTGAGCAGAGAGCATAAAAACCCCCAATCGTGGCTGGCTCTTGCAGTGCCAGCCAGCCTCAGCAGCCAGTGAGCCAGGAAGGAGGAGTCTCCTTCATGGAGATGTTCCTGTTGATGTCCACAGCTCCTTGAAGGGATCCCGTTCTCCCTCATGACCACCCAGCTGAGAAAAAAACCTACCAAAAGGCTGAACAAGAGCGTATTTTGTTACCTTTCCCCTTTTCAAGCACCAGTCACAGAGGTTGCAATCACATCCTGTGGTCAGGATGCAGATGTGAACCCAGGTGACTCTTCCCAACTGTTCACCCGACTTTCAGTGAAAAATCACTGAAGCACTAAATATCAGCCACTGTTCCCATCCACTCCCCCATGGTACCTCAGGTTTGCTGCCCTCACTGTAGCAGTCACATTAATTTTCATTATTTCCTAGTTAGAAAAGGTTCAGTCCTGAATTTAGAGCAAAACATGAAATCAAAATAATACCTAACAAAAAGGACCAAACTATTCTGGCTTTATATACTGCCGCAGATTTTAAGAGGGTTATTTTTCCCTGATACAGGGGGGGAAAGCAAAACGCTGAGGAAAACAACAGGCTAAAGAGCAACAACTTGTTACAAACTTTCCAAGGATATATGCTACTTATCAAATATATTGATTAGGCTAGTGAATATTCCAATTATTAAATTCTTTCTTTTTAAAGAATTTTTTTTCTCCACTCTTTTCTCAACTTGGAGTTTTACAGGCAAGGACAGGAGCTGGTGCACGCAGAGGTTCCTGTGTATGCAAAGTACATTATGTTTGTACAAATGACTGGATATGGCTGCTAAAAACAACTGTTCACTGTTGCTTTCTCACAGCTTTTTGACACCAGCATCTCAAAAAACCCGTCATTTAAGAGGAATGTCTTAGCGTCTTGCTTAAAGGTGAAGGATTTAGGACTTGCCAGTCCCTTACAATATATCCTCCTACAGCTCACTGTGATCTACAATCTCTGATTTAGCAAAACAAATCATAAAACTTCGTAAACAAAGGTGATGCTCACAGAGGACTTCCCAATTCATTACCCACTCCGTGGCGCACCAGGAAGCCCTTTGGGATGTAAATTCCAGCCATCAGGAAGCATCAGGAGAGGCTTTTGAAGGCAGTTCACCCGAGGGGTTTTCCTTCTAGCTGCCTCCAGCGGCCGCGACAGGAAATCTTCCTCCGAAAATCCAGAGATAAGCAGCCTCCTTCAGACACCTTCCCTTGGAGAGGAACCTTCTGCCATTCAGGGCACGTCTAGGGAAGGACAAGTGTTGGTTTCACACCTGTCTGATGAACCCATTATCGTAACCAGTGAAAAAACCCAACAGCATCGACCGACCAGGACCTTCTTCTGCCAGGGGGGAACTGACACACATCTAGGGCCAGTTTCAAATACAGCAGATCTTTGTAACAAGCACTTTCATGCAGAAGAAGTACTCATCTGTTCCGCACCCATTTGATCCACTTAGGGTTTTTTTAAAACTAAAATAACCCATACAGATATAGTCTGGCCCCTGACCACAGAGAAAATGAACAGAACAAACATCACAAAACAGCAGGGGAAAAAAAAAGAATTAAATCAGTATTTTTTGCACAACTGCTTTTTGATACTTTATTTTCAGATCTGCCATGAAATACCTAACACTTTTTTTTTTTTTTTCCCTAAAAGCAAAGTCAAAAACTTGGTTACTGCTTTGAGGTTTTGTGGTGAACCCACAACTCTCAGAACTCCTTTTCCAGGAAAAGGAGCATGAGGGTCTGTGTGGTTTAAGCTACTCACAAGGGGGGAATAATAAAAAAAAAAAAATTCTAGCTTTGCAAAAGGTGTCTGCTGAGAACCTTACTGAGTGGAAAAAAGATGAGCCAAGTTTTGCCAGAGACACCACTAGGAGGAAGACTGGAATTTTAAACCTTGCGTGATGCACAAGGCTGGAGATGAACCAGTGACTCGTTTTTCATAAACAGAAGCCTTTGTATTTCTTGCTGAAGTAACAATTATCCAAGATTTTCTTCCTGCTGGTCTGAATATCAAGGAACAAAATCCAGAACCTGGGAAAAGCTTCACGAGCTTGTTCAGTGCAGTTCAGGACGGCAGGGAGTGTCTAGGCAGAGCAGGGTCAGTGTTTAGGCTGCTTCAAGGGGCAGCTCCCCATGCTGGCCGGGAAGAGGGGCTCCAGCATCCGTTCCACGAGCCCTCGTCTTGCTGACAGCAGGCACGGGAGCACTTGCAGAGGAAACAATTCAAAATGTTGCATACTTGGAGCTGGTAAGTAAAATAAACAAATCAAGTGGGTAACAGACTTGGAGATAACCTACTTGCCCCCAGCTTTACTCAAGGTTACCACTGGACATCACAGCTTGGAGACCTGATTAAAGGAGTGATCACAATTATCAACATAATCACACATGCAATAAAACTTAAAAAAAATTAGGATTTCTCCTCTTTCCAGTGAATAATTCAGCTAGGAATCAAAAAAGTTCATGCACTTATACAAGAGCAATAAAAAAAATTAAATATTTATTTTGAATAACAAGCTTAAGTTCAAGCTGCATTGTTGGCAATGTCGGTTTTAAACACGGATCACAAAAGCGTGCAGAAAATTGTATTTGAGCAAAGAACAAAATAATACTAAGAATTATACTAAACAGCTGCTGATTTTTAAAGAAACAAAAAAGGCTTGTAATCACTATACAAAATATAAAATGTATTAAACACTACCATCCACAGAACAGAGGTTTATTTTAGTTTGATTATATTTAAAAATTATTTGTGTGGTTATTTATATAGTGAATTGTAAATGAATATTATACAGTAACCTCCTTTTGGTCTGCAAAACCTTTGTTGCACTATAGCACATCCAATCACGTTGCAAAAAAAAAAAATTATTTGTCCTTACTATCAATAAAGAAAACAATCATTGATAATACAGTAAATATTGTCAGGTCTACAAATAATGAAATTCAAAATGACTCCTTCGACTCTGAAGCGCTTTCCATGCAAAAAGTCAGCACTTGCTGTTTAAACTGAGTGCACTACCAAGCAATGTCCAGGGTCGTAGATGCTCTTGGTAAGACTAAACCTTACAAAAAAACTTTTAAAAATAAAATTAAAAAAAAAAAATCAAAGATTGAATGCAATCATGCAACCTCTTACTACTGGGTAACCCACTGTGTCACTTGTCAATTTATTGCCTTTCTGGAATATCACTCAAGGCATCAAAATTAGACTCATGATAAATACACACATAATGAAAGGACACAAACTGCTATTCGACACTACTACTGGTAATGTCTGTGCTACGTGAAAGCACCTTTAAAAAGAGCCTATGCGGCAAGAGATAAGTGTCTAAAGATTCAAAATGAATCAACAGTATTGGATAACAATATAATTCTCAACTCAGAAGCTGCCTCAAGATTAGGTGCATCTTCAGTTAATGTAACAGGAAAAAAAGGCAATGGATTTTATTTTATTATTTGTATCCACTCATAAACTGACCTAAGGCCACCAGATGTGCAGACACAACAAGTTTTCTTTTCTTTTTACAGTTCTTTAAATTGTAGGATGATAAAGGAATAGATCTATTCAAAAACAAACAGCTATTTCATCTCTATTAAGAGGTGGCACCGGGCGTGGGGTTCACGTTCTGAGTGGCCACCTGTGGTGCCACTTCAATGATCCGGGGTTTGTCTATAATCCTGGCCGTGCGGTTGCCCTTCTCTACAATGCCAATAATCCACGCCTGGTGGCCTTCGCCATATTTCGGGGACTTGATCTCGGCGCAGAAACGCGCTGCCTGTTCTCGTGGTAAGCAGATGAGGAGGCCTCCTGCAAAGAAAGAGAGCAGAGCATCAAAATATCTGACTGCAAAGCATTTCAGCCTTGGTCTGCCAGATCCCTACTTGGACAAGCACTTGGTGACTTCAGTGGAGTCTGATGAACTCCAAAGACTCCAGAAAAAGACACAGTGGAAGTCTGAGCTCTTGCTCTACAGCAAGATGTCTGTGCCTGAATGCAGTGTCTAGTTTCAGATAAATGAAGCCAAATACACACAAAAGATGTTGGCAAAAGGACGTGGTACTGATGCCAACAATGACATACTGAAACAACACCAGCACTGTAACCTTCCTCAGAGGACTGCAGAGTGCCTCTACACAGAAACATTTTGGATAAAGGTCATATGCAGATACCTGTAACCACATATTGGTGGCAGCTGATTCTGTGAGTAATCCTGTTGCCTGCAATGAAATCATTCATCAAAGCAGGGACCACTGCCCTGCTGAGAATGCAAGAGGCAGAACATGAAACACAGGCTTGATCCAGTGCTCCCTGTGACAGTCCTTGTGACCCCTTTGTCTGACAATTTTCTAACCTTTTTAGCCTGTCCTGTAAGTTTTTTTTCTCAGTCACGATTGAAAATATTTCATTTACTAATGAATGCTTTCAGAAGCGGCACGGTAATCAGTTAGCAAGCTCACCATTCCACAACTAAACCTAAAAGCACTTCCATTCTTAGAATCCCGTAGCACTGAAAAAGGTAGGTTGGCAAGTGAATTGAAAATGTTTGGAGAACACAGGGAGAGAGTAGATTCACACACCCCAGAATCTGGGCACATGCTGAGCCTCACTTACAGAGTAATTTGACCGAAAGCTTTCTCATCCTCCCAAGTCCTGCCACCAGCTCTGAGCCAGCCCTGGGGCAAAGGGCCACCTGCTGAGCAGGCCACCTTGGGCTCCGTGCCACCTCCTCCTCCTCCTCCTCCACAGACAACTCCTCAGCGCAGTGCACACCTTGATGTTTGCTTTTCCAAGCACACAGTCCCCTCAGTAGTGACTAAAGACATTTCTCATTTAGGGCCATGAGAAAGAAGCAGCTGCTGAACATGAGGAGTTAATTAAAAGGGTAAGTGGAAGTGTGAAAGTGATTTTTTTAGATTCTGTATGAAGAAAAGTGTGCCAGCCAGAAAATGCCTACATCTCTCATTTCAAAATCTCATTTCAAAATAACATCCAGGTATTTCCATCAAACACAACAACAAAAAACCCATAAGCTTGAATGACAGCACCTATAACTACTCCAGATTTAACAGACAAATCAATTGCAAAGGAATTATGTGACATTCCCATGGAAGGCTCTAAAGCCAATTGAAGAGAAACTTATGTCATGGTGCAAGCAAGTCAGGGGAGAGGTTTGCAAGTGGCAGTGCAGAGAAGGTGCTAACTAACCAGAAGGGAGGTGTGCAAGTATGGTAAAAAAGGAAACAAGAAAGAGCAGAAAAGTAATCTTCACTCCATTTTTTTCACACAAATTCTCTTCCTGCAATTTTGTATCACTTGTACACATACCCCTTTATCACTCTCTGGCAAGATCAAAAACATGTACAAAATCCCAGTTTCCAGTGAAAAAAATCACTTCCCACCTGCTGGCTACATGCCAGTCTGATCAATAATGCTATGGGCTACTCTCAATCAGCAGCAGGCTTCCTGTATGCAGGGATTATAGTTATTTCTCTGCTACACTGACCAGTCTCTTTAACCCTTTGGGTAAGTCCTTAAGATTCTCCACCACATTTTTTAGGCTAGTCTGTGTTTTTAGCAGTCCCAGCTGCTCTGCTTTTTGGCAATTGAAAGGATGCAGATATTTGGTGGCTGTCCTGGCTTATCTTTGTAAGAACAAAAGGGGGTTTTTTTTGCTAAGAGGCTTTGAACACTGCTGGTTTTAACAAGTAGTATTTCAAGCAGGGAAGTGGACAGAGAACACTTCAAAAGCAGGCGAGACAAAGCCCTGTAATTAAGAGCAGAGATACAAATAGTTCATGAATCAAAACCAAGTCCTTGTTCCTGCTAATGGCTTTCTCCTGCAATGACTTCTAACAGGATGACATCATTAGCCTTGCCTCTTGTCAGGCACTGACATAGCCCTGCTTTTCCACCCATCTGCCTATTTCCACCAAATCTCCACAAACACCAAGTTGTTAAGATACCTCTAGTACACTGTAAGAGTCATCTGACATCCAAAAGTTATTTTGTGTGTTAAAACACAAAGATGTGTTAAAAGTTAGGACTGAAAAATACACACAGGTATTAATGTCCCAAACAGAGTAACTGTGACTTATCTCTGCAAGTAGCCATTCTAACAATTCATTCTTTTGAAACCAAATACCTGACTGCAACTTTAACCATTACCAAAGAGTTCCCTAAAAGAGAGCGCAGAATCATGTAGAAGTGCAATTTTAGGAGACTACACCATTAGCAAGAGTGCCTGAAGGATGGAACAGATGACATAATACATCTTTTCAACACTGACTTTTGTCAACAGGTGCCCAGCAAATGCACATGGGGGAAAAAAACCCCACAATATCCTTAAAATCCATTCAAATAGTTTTCCAGTAAATTTCTTACTGCCTGCCCACTCTGCTGAAAAACATCTGTTCCCAGATGAAGAAGCTACAGACAGAGCATGTCTAGAAGTTTAAGCCAATAGGGAGGGAGTGTCTGTGTTAGAGTAAGCAGAGCCCTGAGCAGCCCCAGCAGGCCTCCCCACAGCTGGGTATCAGGCACAGCAAGGCAGGCCCTGGCCTTCACATAAATCAAGCCCAGGACAGGAGGTGTGCAAACAGCCTGGTGTGAATGCTAACGAGCTGTGCCAGCGCAGCCTGCCCAGCTCCCACTGCTGACACGCCAGGCCTTGCAGTGCAAGCCCAAAGCCTCTGTGTGGTTATTCAGCTTCCAGAGCCTGGTCAGTGTGTACACATGGCTACAGATCTTTTGGATATCTGGCAGACACTGTCCTTTGACAAATCCCTGTGGCCACCTCTAATGCGAGAAACACAACGCTGTGATCAAATCAGCCAAGGTGTTTTGAGGCACCCACAGTTCACCACCTACCAGATCTGTCTCACTGTTTTTCCCATCATCATCCATCTCTGCCCAACACAAGCTGCTCAGCATTTCAGAGACCTCTTGCTCTCAGTCTCAAAAGAGATTCTGAAGTCAAGCACTTCCCACTTCCCAGCAATGCATTCATCTGCACCATTTTACATTCCTTCAGTGAAAAGAGAACTGGCTATACCCCAGGGTGCAGGACGGGCAGCTCTGAAGACATAAGCACTCAGTTTGCAGCTAAACCATTCCCACACCAACTGCTATCCAAACCTCTGCTACAGCCACTCACCTGGAACAGCACCTTGCACTTCCAGCTCCATGTCATGCTACTTTTTGGGCTTTTTCCAAATAACAAATGCTGCTTTCACTCCAGCTATGAGGGCTCCTGAGTAGTAAGGATCTGACTGGTGCTACCAACCTTATTGACACAGCTTGCCAAGCTACCACCAGATATTTCTGCTCCCTTCTGACTGACTCTGGACTTGGAAAGGGCTCACATCCCATATCCTATTACATATCATCTGAGCCACACAGTCTCTGTAGGACAGAGTGTCTGCTCAAGTACAGATGGCCAAGGAACAACTCAGCACATCAGTGTAAGTTATGTATTCACTAGGGGAAAAGTTTATGGCTCTCACTGTGATGCTTTTTTCCAGATCTTCAGACTGTTTTGTTTCAAGGGGCCCTCTCTGTTGTGAACTGCAGAGAACTTGGATAATACTTCTGGAGAGCCAGAAGATAGCAGGGAAATGAGAGAAGAGAAAAACACAGATTTGTTGCTACATCTCTCCATTTCCCAAAGAGAAAGAAAAGTCAGACTAATTAGAAAAAACAAAATGGAACAGGATAGAAGATTCAAGGGGAGAGTGAAGTAGAAAGACTTCCAGTAGAAGACAGTGATCATGCTCATCAGAGAAGAGCCTACTCTTAAAAAGGCAACTTAAAAACCATCAGAGGTTCTCATCACTTGATGACTCTATAAACGTTTTTGTCCATAGCCAGGTTTTCAGTACAGTCTGTTGTACTCACTGTCACCGCAAGTGGCAGCTTTATTGAAGTAATAAATGGGTCAGAGAGCAACATTTACTTTTTTGTTGCTAGTTATGGTTCCTTAAAGTCAGATATCATAAAAGGGAGAAAAGCTGTAAGCTGTATTCTTGGATGTCTGTATGCTGGGGACAGAGAAGGCCTCGGTTGCCAACACTGGCCCACCCAACACTATATTTTGTAGTGATAAACCAAACACCATCCTTTGTCAGGCAAAACTACTGCCAGTGGCTTTGCTTTTGAGAAAACTGCCAGATGTGGTGGAATTTCCAGATATTCACTGTTCCTGAGTTAACAGAGAAAAAATAGGCTTCAAAAGAATTCAGAATCATCACTAACTGCAAACTGGAGGGTTGCAGTGTTTCTGTAACAGTGTTCCATTAGGGAGCAGAAGGCAATCAGGACAGGATGGTGGTTTGGAAGTCAGGCTGAAGGAGCCAGTTGTGAACAGCTGTGTGGCTGCTGCTCATTAGCCTGGCCAGGTGCCAAACCAACTGTGACTCTAAACTCACAGCACACGATTTATAGGTTTGAAATGGAATTCTGAGGTGCAGGTGTAGGGAAAGAAGAGGGTGGCACAGCTGTCACCTACCTGAAGTCTCCGGACAAGTCCCGTGCATGAGGCCGAACATGTTGCCACAGGCCTTACTGACAGCAGCCATCTTAGCCAGGACGGGGAGGTTGTGAATAACAAAGGACACCTCGTTTCGCTGCTGCTTGGCAAGGTTTTGCGCATGCCCCAGGATCCCAAATCCTGTGATGTCTGTAGCTGCATGTGCATTGAAAGTGTGCATGAGTCCAGCAGCTACAAGAGAGGGAGGGGGGAAAAAACACCAAATCAGAAAATACCGAATTATCAGGAAAATGCTTCAACAATATTGGGCACAGTCTGAATGAAGTTGCATACCTTTAATGCAAACCGGGTTGGGTTAAATTAATAAAATAAATAAAATCGTGCTTGAAGAGAACTGGAATTCGCCAATAGCGCACATAACACTTAAAAAATTCAATTTGTATTTAAGATATTAAATCATGCTGAAAATCCATCATGGAAGTTGCATTTATGAGCATGGTTTATTAGCCATGTGCTATTCATTTATATTGGCAGTCTAAGAAACAGGGATTTGCTTCAGATCCAAACTTCCCAGAGCTGAGTCCAGGGAGGTTCTGAGCTCCGCTTTGCTTCACTAAAGGCAGGGACCAGACACAGCTCAGTCTTCTCACCCCTCTTCCCCTGCCACTCTGCAATGGTGACATCAGAACTTGAGATGTGGACACTCAAAGTTTAAGAGCTGAAGAACAAAGCCTGCGGCTGTGGGGGAAGGGCTCCAGCCTCCCCACCTATACATTCATGAAATTCCTGCACATTTGCAGCTCCTGGGGGGGAAAAGGGCAACCCTGCATGCAGGACAATAGCACCAGTTAAGAGTACTTAAGTGTTGTTAAAGGTGTCTGACAAGAGTAGAGAAAAACAAAACCAAGAACGCTTTGCCTTTCTTTGGTGCTTCCCAATACACGAGCAGGACTGAGTGCTTTTCCATAAGACAATGCTGGTCATTTATCTTTCCTGGAAGGCTTTGACAAAGAATGAAAAACCAGGGGGATGACATAAGAAATGAAAACTGAATAAACGGGAAAAGAGATATTTAACTATCGCTGTTCCTTCAACTCAGAAGTAAGTAAAGAAACATTTAATTCAATTCTCCACTCTGCCAAAAGATACTTTGGAGAAAGAAGGGAAATCCTGGATTAAAATTTCTAGGGTAAAAGCAGAACCTTTCTTCTACCAAATTAAAAGAAAAAAAAATCAAAACAAAAAACCCACTACAGGAACAGGAAAAAGACAAACAAACAGAAAAGTAGGCATATTCCACATACATATTCCACACTGTGGAAAGCACAGTACAAGACCGAATTAGAAGAAAGTAAAAAAATTTTAAGCATCAAAATTTAAATTGACGCTTACATAAGTTTAGAGCTTTTCCTTTATTTATTCTATTTCAAATTCTTTTAACTTTATCACAGTCAGGCCTTTTCTCTGTAGAGAGATAAGGAACAAATCCAATATTCCCTTTTAAACATCCTCTAACTCACTGGGATGTTACTTGCAGCACTCACATGAGTCATAATCATATCCAGCAGCTTTGTGTTTTTGCTGTATAATTACAAGAGGGCGTTTGATTTTAATTTGCTTATTTCACAAACACTGAACAGCAGAAAGATGGGGCAGAATGAAAGGGACAAAGTGGCTGTGTCACAATTCCCCAAGGCAGTGAAATGAAATTGAGTATGGAATTGAAAAAACTCGCAATCCCTCCCCTCCAACATGCACATCTCTTCTTACCTGTCCTGTTCAGCCGTGCCATATTCATCATTGCTTCCTGGTATGCTAGTTCTACATCCTCCTGTGTTACCACAAGTTTGATTTTATTCCACTTTTCAGGCTAATGGATGAAATAAAGATGTTTCTTTTAGATTTTCAGCTGTACATTTTAAAGCACACCCTGACCACTTAAAAAACCCAAACCCTCAATCAAAAACGTACCTTTTTTTTTTTTTTTAAACTCAGTTAAAGAGGGGCAAAATGTTCCACAGTCAGAAGTGTGTGCCTTAGTCTGCTGTACCCCAACAAAGTTCATTTAAAGACCTATTAGGCACTAAGCACCTCAAATCCTGCTTTCAGCAGCTGACTGGAGTGGAATAAACTACCCCAGGGAAAGAACTCCTTCAAGGCAACTGTCTGGATTGAACTCCCACAGCCAAATTAAAAGAACTTTGTTGCTGGATGCTGAGATTTGTAATTTCTGGCTTCATGGGTTTTTAAGAGATTGTTCTTGATTTCATACCTGGACACTTTGATCAGAAAAAACCACTGATACACACCAGTCCTGGGCAGAGGAATCTATGCTAAGGCAGGATATAATCACTCTAGTTCAGGATTAAGTTTCATAAGCCTCCCTCACAATTTAAAACCGGCATCTTCCAATCATTCTCCAGTGTTTGGTATGGACTCACCTCTTCACCACATTCCCATAAATGCTCTTCGCCCCAGAAGGGTTTCACAACAATTTAGGAAACAGTACCTTTATAAAGGGCAATTGTTTCATTCGAAGCTGAAATGATTCCAGATCCAGAATGAAACAAAGCAACTATTTTATTTTTAAAAGCCACACTACAAACTGATCCAACTTATTTTTCTGCAATGAAAATAAAATTTCAGAGAACTGAAATAGCCACAATACCTACACTGCCATTCCATAGAGTAAATGTATAGAACAAACTTCTTACTAAACAAAAGGTGCAAGAACTACTGAGAAATGGTAGGTGATGCTGCACTGGAGAAGGATCTTGTCTTAACAAATGAGTGCTGACTTCAACGGGTGTAAGAGAGATTCCCAAAATGGCAAAAGGGGGAAAGACTGGTCAGCCAAAACAAATAAATTGTTAAAGAGCAAGAAACAATGGCAGTGGGACCAGAGTTTCTGACATTAGGTTGAACTGGATCTACCAGTCAAAGAAAAGCATTTTTGTTTACACAAATGAGAGACCAAGTCAAAAAATAAGATGTGGCTGTTATAGTGATGACAGAATAGTGATTATTCTTACTCTGGGAATGACTGAAAAAAACCTGCCTTAGGTTTCAGAAATATGGTTCTGAGGCTGATCACAGGATGGAAACTGGTCAGATGATGGCAATGGAAATCACAAATGATGTGAAAGCAGAACTAGAGGCTGAGGGTAGAAGAGCCACAAACACAGGTAAGATACTAATTGGAGGCAAATTCCTCGCCACTACAGCAATCAGATACTGGGGTTAGTCAACAGGGAGTTAAGGCAGAAAAGTTTGCAAAAACTCCCTAACAGGTTCTAAAAGCAAGCTTAGATTTCCAAATGGGAAGGGTCTGTAGACAACAGCAAGGGCTAGAAAACATTCTCTGATGGGGCACATCACAGCACCCCCTTTCATGCCTTTAAGCGTACATGTCTCTACACTCCAGTTTTCCTTTCTTGCCTATGCATAAACTTGCTATACTATACCTTCTCCCATACACTTTTTAATATGAAGTCCAATTCCCCATCAAAATTTGATTTACAGGTGGATTTGTGAGGGGTAATTAATTCTAGTTTCACTTTTCCTACTCTTTCACAAAACAAAGCTAAAGAAAAGGTAGCACAGCTACTCAGAAATTTTCCTACCACAACCAAAAGATATATTCTGTTTACATATAATAGCAGTATTGATTTCCTGGCTGTTCTCATTTTTCAGACCAGAAGGTTTTTCTGTTTGACAGTCAAGGAAATTAGTAGTATTTGAAATATGTGGAAATTCAGAATAGCCTTAATTTGCAAGTCTGCTTGTCAGTACAATGAGAAGATATGTTAAGAATTTACATTATGGCTAGAAAACATACTATGGAATTGGGATCTTGTTGTTTCACTTCATTTTCATATCAAGATTATCTGAGGCCCTGATCCTTATATCTGTGGAAAACACAGGATTCTGAAGAGGTCAAAATAGCTCAGCCAGATCCTATGAAGGAGAAAAATATTTTTCTCTTGTTGCTCACACTTCAGACTCCAATGAATGTTTAAACTGGTTCTCTCCCACTTTGCTAACACTAGCTGTGTAATTAGAATTCATCTGACAATGCAGTGGCCAACAGCCAAACCAAAGTAGATTCCAGCTCACTCCTCTGCCAGTCTATTGGCTCAGGAGTCCCAAAAGTAGAAAAGATGCATCTTTTTAGAGTGTAAACTAAGCAGTTATAATTCAGAAGACATGTACTGGGAGCCAGACAACATAAGCAGATGCCAATTTTGCAGTCACTTTTCAGTTCAGTAGCTACATTTTTGCCTGAAGTAACAGATGGAAGTATGTCTACATCCATAATGCTGCTAGAAATATTCTTACTGAATGCACAGGGCAATACATGTGAAACGCAGATAAACTTCCATGTACACAAGCAGAAAGCCCAAGAACACAGAGAGAGCATTCTTGGCCTAATTGCCATTAATAAGTGTTGCCAATTACTTTGGCAGGTGGAATAGGGTATAATGTTGCCCAGGGTGATAGTCTGTTGTTCTGTTAGTAAACAATTTTGCTTATTACAGCAATGCCTGAGAAATAACTAAGAAGTAGGTGCGATTAAGATGGACTCACTAAGCACAAAACTGTAAACTGCCTCGATTCCAAAGGAGTTTTTGCACACAAGCAGGGAAGGCCGGAACATATCAAGGAGGAAGGAGGAGAGGTGATAGATCACTACCATCTGAGCTGAATTCTGTCATGTTGAGGGAATGAGGAAGGTCATCTTTAACTCACACCTCTCTTCCCTATTTTTTTCTTTGCAGTGTACTCACAATATCTAGCCACTGGTGGACAGCCACAGCCACTTGTGTTCCCAAGGGTTTAGTTAATACAAGCACATCTCCTGGCACTGCATTGTCTGGCCTGAAAACAAAGAATTCATATATTAATTATATAGCAAGATTCAAACACGTTTTTAGGAATAAGTGCTGATAATTACATTTTCACAGACCCATGCATCTTATTGCTCAGTTAAAAAACTGACTAATTGCAGAATTACCTTTTGGGATTCATTGCCATGCAATTTATTGATGAAAATGCTGCAAACTTGTTTAAAAAGTGCTAATCCTTCTTTCTTGGAAAAAACAATGCTTGCAGTCAGACACACACCAAATTACATCTCTTCTTTCAATTTTTTGAGACATAAGAGAGGATAAGGGAAAAAAATTGACCTTTCTTACCCAGGGCATAATATATCCGGCATTAGGATCATGCTCAAATTCATTTGTGTAGAGTAACATGCCACAGTGGGACATTCAATATCAGCTACTGTTAAATGGACAGAATGCTCTAAAGACAGCAGTTCTGTAGTTCTCTACAGCCATTAACAGGATAATTGGGACATGATTTAGAAATGCATGTATAAGCGTAGCAGAAATTTATGTTCAAAACAGTCTCCACTACCTTTAAAGATTAGAAGCTTAATTCTCCTGTCAAAAGGAGAATAGGATCAAAAAGTACTGGGGGGTGGGGAGAAGTAAAAGGACATCCTGTTTAAAAAAAGCAGATATGTACAAAGTGCTAAGGACAAATGCAAGCAGGAGTAGGTACTGCTTTATTCATCAGGAGACACACAACAAGATCACAACACGGTGCTTAAAGGATTTTTACTGTATCCCTCAGACCAGTGCCTTTGATTGTTCAGTGATTTAACTTACATTATAAATTCATTAGGCTGACAGACTGTCGTGGCCACTCCTCCTAAAACAATCCAGGGATTTAACACTGTTTGGCCACCAGTAACAGATGTTCCTGCCTCTTCTGCTGCATCTTTGAAACCCTGGATAATTAGAGGCATCACTTTGTCTCTTTCCTAGAGATCAAAACAGAAGTCAGAGTTCCATACACAGCAGTGCTAGTCATTGCAAGACTGGTCCAGGGCTTTAACCATTCCAACCAAATGCCCTTGTGGCAAATAGCTCATGACAGAAAAGCAACCCTTAGGAAGAGTCTGGCCCCGTGAAAACTGCACGTTAACCCATAGCGTTAAGGTTTTACAGTTCTGTGTAGAAGAAGTGCAAAGACACTCTTACACTGAAGAAACATTCTTCAAAAGGTGATATAAGAGTAATC
This sequence comes from Struthidea cinerea, assembly GCA_013397865.1. Lineage (NCBI taxonomy): Eukaryota > Metazoa > Chordata > Aves > Passeriformes > Corcoracidae > Struthidea > Struthidea cinerea. Next base: position 1,448,238 of record VZTI01001471.1, read on the forward strand.
GGAGTTCTGGAAATGCAGAACAACTATCCTGCTGCTGTAATCAGGTACAGCCACAGCAGTGCAGTGCTAAAAGGCAACATTTAATCAAGATGCATTTGGGCTCCATTAACCATCCAAGTTTCAACTTACATCCTTCTAAGAATAATGTCCCTTTTTTTGCTACTGCAAAACAAACATACATGCTGGCCACTTCCACAAAAAAGAAACAAAAGAAAAGAAATAATAAAAATAAAAATAAATATAAAAATAATAAAAAGAAAGCAAAACCAACCCATAATTATCTATCCAGAGTGATACATGAATTGGCAATCAAATGCTGGCCTTTGACAGAAGGAGGGACCCCATTTTGGTGAGGATGAAGGCAGCAGATTACAATGCCACAGAAAACGGAACTTTTAGCACAAGATCTCAGAATGTTTATGAGGCTAGATCCATACTATGAACTGAGCCATTTAGTAAGACCATCTCTTCCTTAAATGGCTTCAAACTTTGAGAAGAAAATACACTAAAGGTAAATACATTCTGAGCACATTTATCTGTTTAAGTCTTCCTTCAAGATAAAGTGCCATAATCTTACCCTATCTGTCATTTTATTGCTGATTCCAAGAAGCATCAACATGTTGTCGCATTCTGTGACCCCCATGGCATAAAGGTCACTTAGGACATTGGCACACGCTATCCGTCCCTGAAAAACAAAGAGAGGCAAGAAAAAAAAATCTGCAGGACTGTTGGTGAATGTTTAAACACCTTCCACAAGCAAAGCTTCCAGTATGTGTTTGCACTCTGACACAGCTTCTTACTCCACAGCAGTAAGAAACCCAGCCAGAGATGTGGCATGATCCACTGTGTGCTATGTGCCCACCAAGAAGTGCAGGTATCCTTCTTTTTTCAGGTATGGAGAGAATTCATCCCAGCTCTCTTGGTCAACACACTCTCCCACTGACTCCATAGGAGTCCCAGAGTTCAGACTGGATGCCCAATCTGAGAGGCTGAAGTTGAGACCAACAGTCTTTTCTTTGATAACAAGCTCTGTTTACTTAATGTGGTATGTTGCTATTAACTTTATTCCAGCACAAAACTGTACATCCTGATGGAGATGGCCATGGCATGGAATTCACAACTGCACATATTGCTGTAACTCTTCTGCTTTGGAATATGCAGGAGACAGGTCCTGGATGAGAAAGATGTTTGTTCCCTGCACTACGCTGGAGGCCATGTCTGCACTCCTCAGTTTTTAGGAGAGAACTCCTCTTCCCAGAGGATATGGCTGTACTGCCAGCACATACCCACAATGGGGTGCTTCCTTTGCTGCCTGGGGATGGCAGTGTGTGCAGGGAATGAAGGAGCTCAGGGCTCCCAGGAACTGGATTTGCCACCACTGAGGGAAGCTGTGTGCCCCCACCACTCACATAGTGAGAGAGATGTGTCTATCTGTCACTTTTCAGGTGACAAGTTCAGGCTGAATTTTGCTACAGCACCAACAATTTTACTGACTGTTGTGTGTGTATGTGAGTATCTCCACTAACAAAAACTTATACAAGAGACAAAACTGTTTGTCTGCTGCAGATTCCTCTTAAGAAGTCAGGAAGCTGACAGGACTGAGAAGCAATCACTTGCATCACATGAGGTTAGTTACACTAATTTTACTAAATTAATGGATCTGAGCCAGGGTTTCTGAGGTATGGACCCAGCACAAATGAGACATCAAGTTTCCTGATGAAGATGCAGAACTTCCTCACACAGGGTGTGCCCTAAGGGACAGCAAGGTATTTTAAAATATAGGACAAATTCTGTTGTGTCGCTCTGGAAGACTCCATGCATTCTATGAAAGTTGTTTTAGGTTTACAGTTGCAGAATGGTAACCAACACCTGGCTTTATGTTTTTAAATCTGTGCTTTTCATTATGTTCAAAGGCAACACCACCATGGCAAAAACAGCAACATGCTTATTTGATACAATTTGCAAAAAACGTAGTATTTTCAGGCAGTTATTTCACTTGCTGATGACATGAAACAACATCTCCAAGTCACAAATAAATATAATACAGTTTTTCATAAATTCAAAAGTTTTCAGTGGCATCGGGGGAATCCCTGATGTTTGGAACTGGCATACGTTTTAATCATTAAATCTTAAACTATTGAGAAAAGAGTGAGTTGCGTACTGCACTATTTGATGGATATTGGCTGTTAAATTTCTATATGCCTGCCATTTCCCTTTTGTGGAAGGGAACTATCAAGCCATTCTCTGTTATCTTCAGTATTTACCAAGCAAACTGCTGGTTTCTGCCCTGTTAGGAATGACAGATAAGTTTTTAAAACCATACTGACAACACCTCTGATAGTCAGAGGTCAGTCTAATAATGCTTTTGCCAGCTGCCAAAACCACTATGGAAACAAATTCAGGGAAGTGCAATTCCCAAGTCTGAAGGAGCAGAGAGAACACAGGGCTTGTGAACACCAACAAACACAACACGGCTCACAAACAGGGGTCAGCCTGGCCAGGTCCTGCAGGGCCACCTGCCTGCTTGTGTAGTGCCTCTGAAACACAAAGATCTGTGTGCAATACTAAGAACTGTTTGTAAGGGCAAAAGATGAAGAATCAGACACCCATCTCCAATCCTGAGTGAAGGTTCTTAAAACAGCAACAAAAAGGTTGCTGGATGGAAGGGGAAAGATGCACTCTCTCAAACCAGCCAGTTCCCTGCTGCTGTACTCAAACAGGTGCCTCCATAGTGCCACAACAGAAGCCAGTACCAGCCCTATTCCCAGTGGATTGATGCTTATTAAAAATCCTTTTTGCAATTGCTTGTAACTTTTCTAATAAACCATTTAAGCTGAATAAATCCTATGCTTGGTATGGATTTTACAGGTGTACATCCTAGGGATAATTTTGCACACAGACTATGTGTTTTCAAGGACAAAGCCAAAGTGAAGGAGAAAGGGGAAAAGAAGGAAGAATTATTTTGCATATAACTGCAGAACTTAGTTTTAAAATAGGCAGTGCTAGAGTGAGAGAAAGCTGTTTTCTGAAGCAGAAATCAGAAGTTCAGCCGAGTCCACAGGCAGTTTTGCCTTCCTCAGCTGTTTCCTAATCCCTTCTGTCACAGCACCCAGCTTGGAGTTCATTTGCACTTTTGGCTTTCCCTCTTTTCTTCCTCTCCTCCAATTAGGAAGGGCGATCAGATGAGGAGCTGCAGGTAAACCCTGTGCATAGAGAAAGGAAGAGGCTCTAAATTGGGGAACATCCACTCAAAACCAGACTAGAAGTGCCTGGGTAAGGAAACTGGGAGGAAGGGCAAGGAGAGTGTGCACTGCACATGAGTGATACTGGTAACAGGGTACTAACAATAGGCATGGGTCAGGGGACACCTGGACTTAAACCAGGGAAAGAAGCAGCTGGAGAAGCAGGGTAGCAGTAGACGGTCTTGAGCAGCGGAGGCCAGAGCACACCCCTTTATACAGCCTGGACATCAACTCAAAATTCCCAAGTCTCACAATTCCTCTGCTTGTAACAACCATCCATAAACCCCATGGCAAACTGTATTTGACTGTCCTCTAACCAATGTTGGTCCACACAAGGTGATCTATACTGCCGCTTGGGGTACTCTGGCCCTCAAGAGAGAGGTCTGAGCTGAGGGCCCAGGAGCAATAATCCTGCTGGATCATCACTGGTGGTATCAGCAAGAAGGTGCGTGACAAAATCCCCATTCTTGGTTAGCTCTTAGGAAGAAATACACATATATAAACACATCAGGAAGTGGCCAGCCACCAGATTAAAATAAATGACCTCAAGAATGAAAAGTGAAGGACTTCAAAGTTAGACAGCACCAAGGTTACAGCTGCTGGTGCATGTATCACAGCACAGACTGTAACGATGATGCAACCACTGAAGCTGGACTAGGGCCAAATTTACATTCCACTCCTACCACACTGAGCTAAACCTCATCTAGGCACAGGCCCATCTATCTACTCCTGTGGCATCTCAAACCCTTTGTCTCTCCAAACAAAGCAACCCTCCCCCTTCACCACAGCCTTTAACACTCAAATTAATCCCTCAAGTTTTTGTTACAAGGTGAGAAAAGAGTTTCTCAGACTATGAACTTGAACACAGATCTCCAAAACATTTTCTTTTCCTCTGGTCCCTGAAAAGTTCCCGTAAGATATTAAAGCAACCCACTTGAATCAAATTTCTCAGGAGAGCTCAACAACTCCATACTCGAGGCCAGCCTGAGATTTTTGGCTGCTCTGTTTGCAGAAAGAGAGCTCTCCTGGAAGAGAAATCACAGCAGCTAGGCTTACATATGTGCAGAACACCTGGTCAAGCATGCTAAAAAAAAAAAAAAAGAAGAAAGATGGTCCCAGTCTCAAACTGTATCCAAAACCTACCAGATAGGTCTCACAGAGCAAACAAACTGACAGCAGCACATAAAACATTCAGACACGCCAACAGCAGTAAAAGCAATGGAGTCACATCCAAATCACAGAAAACATTAATTCTTTCATTTAACATTTCCTTATAGCTTTATTAAGTCTTTTTTTAAAGCTCATTTGTTTCCCATGATCTGTTCAAGTCAATACTGATCACTCCCACACGTGCAGGAATCTCTGCTGAAACAGACTAAATTAAACAGGAGCACAGAAGGAACCAAGGCCAAAGTGCACACACCTTCCAACCAGTCATTTCAACTTGCCCATGTTCAAGTGGAGGCAGCACCACAGGAAAGCTGGTGTTCACAAGGCACTCTGAAATTGCCAGGCACTATTGCCAACTACTGACATTTAGGTATTTCCAGTTCTAACATGTTACCTGGTTATTTCGGTACCTCAAAAAAGGCCAATTACAATGTGGTTCTGCTCGTAAGTGGAATTTACTCTCTGCTACTTCACAGGCTGCTCTTTTTTCCCCTTTTGGGCTTTTCAAACCAAATCCCACAGAACAAGAGATGAAGGGAAATTTGAATTAAAGGTGGCAGTTCTCCCAATGTTCACCTACATAGAAAGCAACAGTGCAGCATTCCTGGCCAACATGGCAGATTCCAGGATGAAATGATGCCTTTCCCTCTTCATGTCTACTTAGGAAAGACTCTGAATGCAATTAATCGCACAACTAGCACAGCATATCTAGAAGAAACAGTCAGAACTGCCATCAGATTGGCAAGAAGCTCAAATCAGCAACAGAGCCAAGAACTAAATTTAGCCAACTTACCATCATATAAGGGTCATCCACAATAGGATAAATATAATCTGTCGTCTGGACTAATGACAAACCTCCATGTCTTAATGGAATAACGCAAGTGTCCATCCCAATTCCTGCAAAGACAGAAATCCATGAGTGAGGCAAGTAACTGTGCCTGTAATTATCTGTTGCTCTTAACAAGACAGCTTATAAAACATGTCTGTGAAGTATAACTCATAACATTGCCTAAACAGACATGGCAAATTCCTTCATCAGAGAAAGCATGTAGCACAAGTAAGAGGAAGAAACAAGCAAAGAAAGAAAACTCCTGGTTGGAACTGAACATAAGTGCAAATGGCTGAAGGCAAGAACTAAACTACAATGTTCTTTATTATTTTGCAGCAGCATAACAGCACATCAAGAACATCTGTGCTTTTATGTAAGTACATTTAAAGTTAAGAGGAACTAAGTACATTGATATTGTCAAAAGCAAATAGGTTTTCCTGTCACTCCGATCTCAACAAAAACACAGTGACAATTGTGAAAGGACACAGCGTCTCATAAAGGACATTCCCTCACTTCAGAAGGAACAAGAACTCCACAAGTCACAGCCCAGGACCTTGGTGAAAGATGGTTCACCCACTTGGAGCTTTTGCAACAGCGTTAACCTTGCCTTGCAAAGCTGGAAGGTTGCAGACCACCTGACAGACACAGAACTCCTTGGAGAAAACCACAACTCTGAGCACAACCTTTTCCTTGACAGTGGATATTTCAAACAGAACAAGCGATATGAGAACCTCCCAGCATTTGCTAAGATGGAAGAGCCCACACTGAAGGGGCAGGTGACAAATAACAACATGCTGGCTCAGCCACACTCCTCCCTATTGATAACCTTGTGCCTTGCAGCAATGGCAGGAAGATTACCTCCTTCCTGGGCTGGCAGCAAGCTGCCTGGAATTACTCTGCATGCTCCGCGGGGCAAGAGTCTTCAAAAGAGCCCATTTTTAGGGAGCAGATGTCACATAGGAACCTTTCCCCATGTCTTAATGAAACACACTACTCTAGCAAGAGGTACAGGCCAGTGTTTAGCAGTGTTCTGTACAGGGATGGAGCAAGCTGCTGTCATCTGAGGGGACAGAGGTCTGCCAGGCAGCTGGTATATAGGTGGAGAGGATCTTGCTTCTCCTGCCTAGAGAGGCAGGAGATCTTGCCTTGGAAGAGAACACATACTGACAAGCTCCTGAGCAGTAATTTAGGGTTGTTCAGTCTCCACAGAAGCTCCCAAACCACCATGCCTGATGTCCAGTGCCTCGAGGGAAGGGCACATAAGCAGTCACAGACGTGGCCCAGGTGCAGGAGCTGTTTTGCCCTCAGTTCACCTATTCATGCCATAATGCTGCAAGACCGACTTCACTTGGGCATTTTTCCACAATTTCAGCAAAAGCGCTTCTTGACTGACAGGCCAAGGGGCTCTGATGATGGTCCTTCTGAGGCTATGTTAATGTTCCACCAAAACAGGTCTAAATAACAAGTGAATATGTTTGGAGCTGTGACTGATTTTAGGTCCATAACAGCTCTGAGAATAAATATAAGATTTGCAGTTTCTGACTTACAACCATATTTAAGTTTGTTCTGGGTAACATCCCTTGCAGAACTAAAAAGGGAAGAGCTTGACCCTGCTGCTGGCAACCTCCCTCTGACTGCATTTCAAAAGCATGATGCCTAGGCACAGGTGGCAAAGTTATCTGTCTATACCTTTTAAGCACAAGACATCAAAGGCAAATCACACCTAACTTATCCACAGACACATTTGCTAAAGTGATACTCATCCCAAAAGCATATTTTAAAAAAGACCTGAACCCTTCACCTTCTATTACTAACAGATTTTCTGCTACATAGTATCACACCTACAACCTGGTGGCCTAAGTCTACTTTCAGACCTTTTCATATAGCTGCAAAAGAAAAATCTACTAGCAGTACCATTATTGTTTACAGCCTGTAAGTTTGTAAGAGAAAAAAAAAATCTAAACCAAACTATTGCTGATTTTAGAAAATTGCCAAATTGAAATGCTGCTGTGAACAGCTTATTTAATTTAGAAAAATACATATAAATAGCAATTTGGGGATGAAAAAAGATGGAAGTGTCCTCCATCAGGGAATATTAAATTATAGTGCCACCCTACCTTCACACACAATTGCTGCTTAGATATTTAATACAAAGATCCCCATTGTTTAAGCAAGAACATGGGTGCCTTACTAATCTCTCATTATATTCAATCTCTACCAGAAAAATGGGTTGCAACCTGTTAGGCTACTAATAGACAATTAGCAATGTTTATATAATTTTAAATAAGGTTATTGGACACTAAATTGAGAATGAAATAACTTCAGAATAAATGCTCCATTGATATTCCTAAATTGAGAGGAAAAAAAACCATTCTGCACTGCAAAGAGATTGAATATGCAGGGCTGAGTAAATAGACAAACAGAATTAAAAGTGTCATTAAACACATTATCTGCATTAATTTATCTATATCAATATTAGGTACAGTAGCTGGTATCAAAATACCTACATTTGCCCTGTTCCCCATGTAGGTGGCTTGTGCAGGTTGTTTTCCCTTAACGCTTGCATCATTGTGCAAATATCAAAGAGAAAGTGAAGCTGGCAAGAACACAGAGGTCTTGGAAAGGCAGCCTTTCCCAGGCAGCTTCTACAGGTGAGCAAAAGAGTTAGAGTGGGGAACAATGAAAGGACTCAAAGGAATAATGACAATTGTGAAACAATTCGCTCCCAGTCAGCTGAAGCAAGGAAGTTCTCTCGCTCACTTTCTGTGACCCAGGAACAGACGGGAGGGGAGGGAGAGGGGAAATTCACCTGGGTGAATAATAGCGTAAAATTCATTCATCCATTGCATCAAATTCCAGTGCAATGCACGAACATAAAAGTCTAGAAATTAACTGAGAAATTAACTGACAGGACTTCAGTTTGCACAGCATCTACTGGGGAAAAAAAGGAGCAGACTAACGCCTAAGGATGTGCCCATCACAATGGCCATTCCTGAGTGTTTTGCCTTTGTAGTTGAGTGCACTGCAGGATATTAAATAATTAAAATAATATTCTTGTATCCCAGATGCCAACAAATGACAGCATGAGATTCATTCTTCAGCCTTCTGGATGCTGTGCATGCATTATACAACATACAATTTTCAAACTGGTTAAACAAACCACAAATGTGATTGTGCCACTAAGCAAACTGAGCAGAAGGACCACTGATGTCCAGAGCAGCAACTACTTACCCAACCTGGGCATAACTGCCCCCAAGAACTGTTCATCTTCCTGAAAATGGTTTTCTTGTAGAGATTCGAGCAGTTTCTGTAAGACATCCTGCGGCACTTTGCAGCCTGTGCCTTTCAGTTCAGTGAATCGGGTCAGACGGAAGCTCTTGTCCAGTTCGTAACTTTCTGGGTTAAACGACTCCCGAACAGACATGGCTCTCTCCCACAGACTGTTGGCCTCTCCTACCCCAGAGCAACGGGATCAGTTTCTCTGCTGATCAGTCTTATTAAAAAATAAAAATAATAATAATAAAAAAATTTGGAACATTAGAAATTCCTAGGACCTGCAAGATAACATGTTTTCCACATGGAGCAAGTTGAAAGAGAAAGCCCTCAATGCTGTTGTTCACCTGTTAAGACAGGTGTGCACATCTCACACAACTCATTTCCCTACAACTACAAAGGGATGACTCTTCATCCTGCCTTCTGACATTTAAAACTATAACTATGCCAGGTGAATCAGAGAATTAACTTCTTTTCCAAATATGCTGCATAAGGTTTTCATTAAAAAAAGAATCTAACACACTTACCAACCTCATTTAACACAGAGGTAATGAAAGAAGTAATAGTTCCCAGAGCACAAAGGCCAATTTCCAAAAGGCAACCTGGGCCCTGATCCTGCAGCATGCTCAGCAGAGGCATCTGTTTGTACTCAGCTCAGTGTGGGGTCATAATTATAGCCATTAACATATTAATCTCAAAAATAATATGCTTTTCAAATAATGGCTCTGCTTAAGTCCTGAAATAAGAAGCTGAAGCTCCATAATACACCTGTTCTCCCTGAGGGAAAACACAGTCCTGGTGTTCTGTTAGTAGAGGTAGCAGAAGAACAAAGAGGCTGTATTTAAGCAGACTGGTTCACCTACAAGCATGCCACCTTACCTTTCTGCACCTGTCTGCATGTTTGCAGACATAACAAACCTGAAAAGTTTCTTGCCTCTTCAGCCCTTTTTTAGTCAACTAATGATACGGAGAATCAGAGAATTGCCCATTAAAATGGTAATGTAAAAAGACACTGATGCAATTCATTTAATAAAATTCTTAACAATGCATGTCTAATTTTAGAACGTTTTTCGACTCTGACTCACATACACCACACTCCAAAACTAATAAGAGGCCTAACTGAGACACTGACTTCTAAACATGAACGGCTGTGATAAAATGCAATTCATCTTTCTCAGAGAAGAAGTTTTCAGGAATTACTAAAAGCAACCTGTTTAGTGGTAATTTCTTAGAAAGCAAGGATACTCTGTAACAGCAACAAGAACAGAGTTCAGTGGCATTACTGACAAAACCTGATGCCGATGGCCATGTCCTAATGAGGTTAAGACGAAAAGAAGAATGCAATGACTGGTATTTGCCGAGTTCAACTTTGCTAAATGAAGGAAAGAAGTAAATCTACAGACTGTGCTGTATCTCCCCTACACAGCACTTATTAACAAGTACATCTGTTCCATAAACCTTTAAGTCAATTTATTGGCTATAATTTGTAGGAACTGAAGTTTTAAGTTCCCTAAGAACTTTTGATGTGGAGCCCAACTCCACTGTGCTTTCCCTCCTTCTCTGGGAGGTGTGGCACTTATTTAAAACAAATCTTCCAAAGCCTAGGCTCGGGCAGTAATCCAAACTCCAGTTACAAGTACGTGTCTTGGATGAGCAATGAATTCAGTTCCCAACTGCTGTCTTCCAATGCAAGACACTAAGCACTTGCAATCAAAAAAAACAAAAAACCAAACCAACAAACAAACAAAAAAAACCCCAACAAAAAAAACCAACCAACCAACCAAAAAAAAAAAACCAAAACAAAACCAAAAAAACAAAAGTGTCTGGAAAACAACCTGTCAACAGAAATAGGAGACAAAAGCTTTTCAAGGAGGGGGGTATTTTTTTTTCTTCATTCTTTTTAACGCTTCATTCTAATTAATTCCAGAAAATGATAAAAAGCAGCTTGCCCCACAAGGGAAACATCTTCCTTCATCTAACCAGTAATTGCAATAAGCTTAGCACCCCCTGCCTACTTACACAGGGATGGATGCAGAGGCCACAGCCTACCAGGAACTTTTTGCAGCCTTGAGGACTGTAAGGACACAGTTCCCCCGTTTGAAAACAAATAGTGAAACAAACAAGACGATTTCATTTAATGGAAAACATCCGCAGTGCAAGAACACAGTAAGTTTTCAAATGAAAATCTGATAAAAGCTGCGTGCAACTGTGTGTTTCACAGACTGCCACGGGAGCAACATTCCCCGCAAGACCAAGTTTTGGTGACCTTGGTGGTCACAGCACCGAGTGTGGCAGAGTTCACGAAGAGTCTGGACAACTCTCAGGCACAAGGTGTGATTCTTGGGGCTGTCCTGTGCAGAGCCAGTAGCTGGACTGATGGACCTTGTGAGTCCCTTCCAACTCCGAACGTTCTGCGATTCTGGCAGTCCATGCGGCATGCGATGTGAGCGACAAGCATCCCTCCCCAGCAGCAGCAAACACCTCCTAACCCAGACGTTTCTTACTTTAAAAGAGCGGCATAATAAATATTAAAAGCTAAGGTTTAACCCTTGCCTTCCTAAACAGAAGAGACGGGAGAGCACAGGAGCAAAAAGGGGGGGAGGGAGGGAGAACTGCAGCCAGGTACATACCCCAAACAAACCCCAGCGCGCCCGCCGCCAGCCCGACCGCCCGAGACACACAAGGCGAGGCGCTGCAACCACCATCGATCCGGGGAATGCGGCGGGGAGCGCTGCGGGCAGACATGGGCCCGGG